>SSNS01000708.1:169593-213791 GCA_006937985.1 Aphyosemion australe | reverse complement strand
AAACTTAATTTCTGCAAATGCTTTTCATTATCTTGTGTGGCCCCCACGAGCTTGTGTGCATGCTTGACAACGTCGGGGCATGCTCCTAATGAGACAACAGATGGTGTCTTGTGGCATTTCCTCCCAGATCTGTGTGAGGGCATCCCTGAGCTCTTGTACAGTCTGAGGAGCAACCTGGCGCTGCCTAATGGACCGAAACATAATGTCCCACAGATGTTCTATTGGGTTTAAGTCAGGGGATCGTGAAGGCCATTCAATTGTTTCAATTCCTTCATCCTCCAGGTACTGCCTGCATACTCTTGCCACATGAGGCCGGGCATTGTCGTGCATTAGGAGAAAACCAGGACCTACTGCATCAGCATAGGGTCTGACAAACGGTTCAAGGATTTCATCTTGATGTCTTATGGCAGTCAGAGCACCATTTCCTAGGCAGTAGAGGTCTGTGCGTCCCTCCATGGATATGCCTCCCCAGACCATCACTGACCCATCACCAAACCTGTCATGTTGAACCACGTTGCAGGCAGCATAACGTTCTCCTTGTCTTCTCCAGACTCTTTCACGTCTATCACAGGTGCTCAGGGTGAACCTGCTCTCGTCTGTAAAAGGTACAGGGTGCCAGTGGCGGACTTGCCAATTCTGGTGTTCTTGAGCAAATGTCAGTCAAGCTCTACAGTGCTGGGCAGTGAGCACAGGGCCCTCAGGCCATCTTCATGAAGTCTGTTCCTGATTGTTTGGGTATAGACATTCACACCAGTGGCCCTGTGGAGGTCATTCTGTAGGGCACGAGCAGTGCTCAGCCTGTTCCGCCTTGCACAAAGGAGCAGGTATCAGTCCTGCTGATGGGCTGTGGACCTTCTACGGCCCTGTCCAGCTCTCCGAGAATAACCACCAGTCTCCTGAAATCTCCTCCATGTTCTGGAGATTGTGCTGGGAGACACATTAAACCTTCTTGCTGCAGCACGTGTGGATGTGCCATCCTGGAGAAGTTGGACAACCTGTGCAACTTCTGTAGGGTTAAGGAATCGCCTCATGCTGCCAGTAGAGATAATTACTCAAGCCAAAACTAGCACGAGTGGAAAACCAGCCAAAAAAGTTCAAGAGGGAGAAACGTGAAATGACCTCCACATGTTAAACCAGTCCTGTTTTGAGGGTTTTGTAATTGTTGCCACTTTAGTGCACCTGTCGTTAAGTCCATGAACACCAATACAGCTGAAAGTGATTAACAATGCCCTCAGCTGCTTAATCAACCCGAAAATTATCAGACAGGTTTAATTGATTTCATACCAGGTCCAATTAAAAAAGTGTTCCTTTAATTTTTGTGAGCAGTGTATTAAAAACCCTAACAACCGCTTTGCATCTTCTGTCTTTAGCTTAGTCCGTGTTCCTTTTCAGTTGTTTCATGTGGTCACAGACTTTGACGGCTTTAGAAAAGGGATAAAAAGTCCTCTCCAACATCCGATCTGCGTATCTAGAGTCCGATTAGCACCTCCCCCCAGCAGCAGCGCTTAGTTCCTTGCTGTTTGAAAATCTTTAGGAAATGAAAAAACAACTTTAGCCAGATCAGAGCAACTCAGACCCATAGGAATCAATACTAAATGCCCACTTGCTTGTATGACCCTGTGTCCCAGAGTGCTTTGCGACTATATACATAAATATGTTTTTTTCTCAATAACATGAGGAAAAATGTTTGAATGGCTTTCTTATAAAGATGAATTATTAATTAATCTGAGGGAAGAACCAGGCTGAGGTAGGAAACAAGGATGCATCTCAAAATGCAAAATATTTAATTATTTATAAATTAAGTCACTTCTCAAACTTTGTGAATAAATTTTCTGACTTGTTTGTCCAAAGATAAAGATAAAGCGTAACAATCAGCCCCAAATGAATGAGTTAAAAACAAAGCAAATAAATGAATAGTTAAATATTACCGGTGTGACTCTGTGACTAGTGTTTTCAGATTTGATGCTTTCCCTGGTTTGTTTCAGTTTATCCCATACTCGGAAATTCTAACTTCCGAGTGGAAATAATGAACTGGAACACCCCCCTAAGTCAGAGAATGTTTTTTAATCCAAGTTCAAGGTTCAATATAGTGATGTGACGTTCACTAGCTAATTGAATAATTTGAACGACTCTTCAAAGTGAATGATGAGAGCTGAGTCCTTGTAGAGAACCATTCATCTTGTCTTCCAGTAATGAGTACCGCCCCTCTCACGAACACTGGTGGAACGCTAAACAATTTGCTGATCTGATTTTTTGTCAGGGATTTTGTCAATTACCCTAACCGGAACTGGGGAAATAAGATAGACACAATGAATCACACAAAACCATTTGCAAAGGGTGACAGACCAGACTCAGGACAGAGTACAGTCTGCCCCGATCGGCTGCCAGCACCGTTTATTTAAAGTAGGAGATAAGGTAGTGGGTGTGTTCAGAAGATGTGTGTGTGTGAGTGCGTGTGAGATACAGAATGAAATAGAGAAGCCGTACAGGACATAGAATTTCTATGACATAATCCCTCCTGTTTATGGTATTTATACATAACATGCATGAAATATCATCCACTTTCATAACTAGTCACCATATTCTATGAAAGCTTCATTAATCATGACTTCAGGGAAGGGGGAATGGAAAAAACCAGGACAGGTGTTCATCCTGAAAATCATACACACCGAGGCGGTACAAGGAAAGCAAATCAATACATCGAAAATAAGCGTCAACAGCAGAATCAAAACAAGAAACCTCGGCTCGGAACGTGAAATCAGTAGAAGCAATCACATGTTGGGGAATCAAAGAATGTGATGCTGCAGCTGTGCTGTAGTCAGTGATCAATACCACAACACCAAGAACTTCATCCCAAGCATCATTCCAGTAAAAACGTAGATTAAAAATCATCATTTACAGTTGGGATACCGGAATACCGGTCAAATCAGAAACATCAAAACCAATAGGAGTGGCAGGTGCGTGAGTCAAAACAGCAAATTAGCAAACAAGTGAAACATTAATCATATAGATGATACATGGTACAATGCAGCATGATGGCGCCGTCTGTCATGGCTGCTCGTCTTCCAATGTGTAAATGTTTGTGTATTTTACTCTTGTTAACAACATTTTTTATGGCTAAAACTCACTCAGTTTTGATGTACGACCGTCAGACGCTTCTTGATATCCGGGATGGAATGATGCCGTTCTCAAATATTGGGCAGCGGTATTGTGGATATCTACCACCTCGACCATCATTATCAAACGGACCGTCCTCTGTTGGCCTGTCCTGGCTTCCGTCGTGGTTCGGCCGCTCCACCAGGAGAAAGAAGAGAGGAAAGCGGTCTGGCAAACATGTCCGGGCTGGGATTAGCAAACAGTTGTCCTCCAACACTGCTGGGATATCTGTTCACTGGCGCCAACGCTGCCTTCTTCCTGTTTTCCCGATGTCATCTGCGCACAACCACAGCTGGTGGCATTATGGGAGTCCCAGGGATTACGTCATGAAAAGGGGCGGAGCGAACCTGGGAAACCTCCAGTCCCTGCCTCCTGATTTGTCCTCTGGCGCTGGGCTGAGGGTGAAGCTCGCTTTGCTAAATGTGAGGTCTCTGGCAAACAAGACCCATGTTCTTCNACAATTGCAACTGCCTTAAATGACACTTTTATTTATCTATTTGTTTATTCATACATATATATCTTTCTGAAAGTAGTTGCTGTAAACGTTTGAATATGTTATATGGAAATGTAAAGTTTTGTTTTATTTCCTGTGTTCAGTATACATTTTTTTTTTTGAAAAATAAACAGTTCATAAAACAAAAGCAGTAGGTAATGGTTAAGAACCTAGTAGTTACTGATTCGTTCCTCAGTACTTGGGAGGAGTCTTCACTTTACTGTAAGGTACACAAAAGCATTAGGTAATGGTTAAATACCTAGTAGGTACTGATTCAGTCCTCAGTAGGCTTTTGGGAGGAGGCTTCACTTTACATCATCTCTCGAGACGGACGGATGCCGACGACGGACGACGAAGTGACAGACAAGTGTGTTAGGGATTTTGTCAATTACCCCAACCGGAACTGAGGAAATAAGATAGACACAATGAACCACACAAAACTATTTGCAAAGGTTGACAGACCAGACTCAGGACAGAGTACAGTCTGCCCCGATCGGCTGCCAGCACCGTTTATTTAAAGTAGGAGATAAGGTAGTGGGTGTGTTCAGAAGATGTGTGTGTGTGAGTGTGTGTGAGATACAGAATGAAATAGAGAAGCCGTACAGGACATAGAATTTCTATGACATAATCCCTCCTGTTTATGGTATTTATACATAACATGCATGAAATATCATCCACTTTCATAACTAGTCACCATATTCTATGAAAGCTTCATTAATCATGACTTCAGGGAAGGGGGAATGGAAAAAACCAGGACAGGTGTTCGTCCTGAAAATCATACACACCGAGGCGGTACAAGGAAAGCAAATCAATACATCGAAAATAAGCGTCAACAGCAGAATCAAAACAAGAAACCTCGGCTCGGAACGTGAAATCAGTAGAAGCAATCACATGTTGGGGAATCACAGAATGTGATGCTGCAGTCAGTGATCAATACCACAACACCAAGAACTTCATCCCAAGCATCATTCCAGTAAAAACGTAGATTAAAAATCATCATTTACAGTTGGGATACCGGAATACCGGTCAAATCAGAAACATCAAAACCAATAGGAGTGGCAGGTGCGTGAGTCAAAACAGCAAATTAGCAAACAAGTGAAACATTAATCATATAGATGATACATGGTACAATGCAGCATGAAAATACAGCAAGAAAAACAAGAAAAATAATGACAGGAATCAAATATCGTAGCAATAAATTGTAATAATTATTGTAATAATGTGTACCAGGAACCAGACTCCATCCATTCCCAGAAGGCGAATCCTCTCGGAACACAGAGCTCATCAGCTTTCATATGAGATAAGAGGTCGTTCATGTGTGCAAGGGTGGCGGTGATGTTGCCGGCTGTGTCAGGTAAAAGGCGCAACATCGGAAACCAAGAGCGTGACCTATGACATGGCAAAGGCCCCCTTCCGAGGCCAACAGAAGGTCCAGCGCGAGATGGTGTTGCATTAACATGTTCCTGGTTGCTACCATGAAAGGTGGAAAACCTGAACCACTCTGCTTACCACTCTGCTTATAATCTTTGATCGTTTTTATCCCACATATGATGGAAGCCGACACAATGTGATGTCCTTCAGAGAAATCGACCTCTATCATTAGTCAAATAGATATTTCCAATCAAAGACTGCGATTAACCTTCTGTTATAGGCCAAATATGTATTTTATCAACCTAATTTTTCAAATGAATTCCTAAAAACCCGGACAGTGTGACTCTTTAGATCAACTTCTTGAATTATCTGCGTCCTTGTCGTTCAAATTTAGGATTAGAACTACCGGTCTCCTGCAGTATTTTATATTACTTTATAATTACAAATTATATTTATATTATATATTACGTTAACCATTTAACTGTTCAAAGTCTAACTAATTTCCAAAACTCTTTTATGCTGCTATTTAGGATGTGTGATTGAATTGTCATCCAATTTTGCTCATCTCCAGGGTCATCTAATTTCTTTGTGCTAAAAAATGTTACATATATATATATTCATGTAACTATTCATTACTAATCATTAATTCTTCGCTGTTTATTTATCTATTTAGTCCTTTATATTTCAATTTGATTCATTTTTAGGAGTTATCAACCTAATTTAGTAATCCTTTGTGTGCGTTTGTGCTGTTAATTATGCCAAAATAATGTTTTATTATTCACCGTTCATGAGTTTGCCACTGTAGTTATTCTGCTTTGCGTGAGGGACATTTAGTTTAATGTAGATAGCACAAAATGTGAATTTGGGGCCAAATTAATAAATCGTTTTGCTTTTCATTGCTGCAGCTCAAGCAAATACACACGAACAGTCACGCCTCCAGACAGACACCACAGCAGCATTTACCACACAGGCCCTGAGCCCACACGGATCAGAACCTCAGACACACCTCCAGCACACACACACTATTGCAGGACTCCTCGCTTTGGTCCACTCAGCAGCAGCACACACTCAGGTTCCAACTCACTCATGAAACGCAACAGGATTAGACAAAGTTCCAGCAGACACACCGCAAATCACACCAAGACCACCAATACCTGGTCATTCATCCACGTAGCCACACCTCAACAAAAAAAACATCCACACACTCAAATCATGCACCAGGAAGTAGTTGGAAGCCCACCTCCTATCAGTGTGGGAACTCGTTCCACTACTACCAACCAATGGACAAACAAATAGACAGACAGACTAACAAACATATAACTGGAAGTTTTGTTTAATTCACGGGAAAACGCTCAAAAACCAGCCAATTTCGTTTAATTCACGGGAAAACGCTCAAAGACCCAATTTTGAGTACTTCACAGTTATCTCACATAACCGGAAGTTTCGTTTAATTCACGGGAAAACGCTCAAAAACCAGCCAATTTCGTTTAATTCACGGGAAAAACGCTCAAAGACCCAATTTCGAGTACTCCACAGTTATCTCACATAACCGGAAGTTTCGTTTAATTCACGGGAAAACGCTCAAAGACCCAATTTAGGACACTTCAACAGTTATCTTACCGGCGTATCAACACAGCTGTTTATCATCAATTGCGTTTACTCTCAAGGCGAACGCTCAGGCCCTTCACACATAAACAAGAATGTCTCACCAGATCTCCCCAGCTCAGAAACTTGTGTTCGCAGACCCGGTGGCCCCCTGGCGACGTCAGACCCAGGCGCCGACCTCCAGCGAAAGCAGGGCGCTGCAATGTCCGGCGGTGGCATTTGCCGTCGACAGAGAAGACCCCCAGGCACCGCTCGAAGGACCAATTTATGTCAGGGATTTTGTCAATTACCCTAGCCGGAACTGGGGAAATAAGATAGACACAATGAATCACACAAAACCATTTGCAAAGGGTGACAGACCAGACTCAGGACAGAGTACAGTCTGCCCCGATCGGCTGCCAGCACCGTTTATTTAAAGTAGGAGATAAGGTAGTGGGTGTGTTCAGAAGGTGTGAGTGTGTGAGTGTGCGTGAGATACAGAATGAAATAGAGAAGCCGTACAGGACATAGAATTTCTATGACATTTTTCTTTCGAAATATTTTTTTTTTCAAATTTGGATAGTTTGCTTTTGAGCTTTATATGGCACAACAGATGTCTGAGAGCTGGTAAAAGACTGTTGCAATTACCCTGCAATTTGGGGGGCATGGCATTCTGATCTGGGGGGCATGGTGTTTCCTAATTTATGTATTACTACTGGGCTTCTAATATTAATGTATTGTTGTTTTGACTGAGGGAGGGGGCGGATGTGCTAAGTTGGGTGGCTGTGGAGAGGGCTTCGTTTTTTACTAGTTCTCCTATAGCTAGTCAAGTTTTATATTCACAACTCACAGTTTTTTAGATACTTACAACTGAGACACTTTGTTAAGTCGAACTCTGAATATTTTCCCCTGTGCCTGTCTCAGACTCTTCTTGATGAGATCTTGGACTGTCAGATACTGTATCTACCAAAAAATGGGAGCTGGACCTGGGTGTTGGATTATCTGAGGAGGTCTGGCACAAGGCAATAAAGAACATTCACAAATCCTCCATTTATGTAAAACAGTGTTGTCCAGTTCAAGGTGGTCCATCTTTGGTGTTTGGTTCAAACACAGACTGTCTAAAATCAAGCCAGGCCTGGACCCAACATGTGAGGGTTGCAGACGGTTACCTACACTTGTCCATATATTCTGGATGAGCCCAAAACTGCAGTGGTATTGGGAGTTTATCTTTGATGCACTCTCCAGGATTTGTGGGACCACTGTGCGCGAATGTTCCCTTAGCCAGCTAAGTCTGATCACCTTTTGTTGTTTGCTGGCTAAAATACTTATAATGTCCAGCTGGAAGGACTCTCACCCACCAGCATGTGGTCATTGGATTGCCGAGGTTCTGTCCCATGCTCACCTGCAGAGGATCAGGTACCGTTTGGTGGGCTCTGTCAAATGATTTCATGTTGTCTGGTTATCATGTATAGAATAGAATAGAATAGAATAGAATAGAATAGAATAGAATAGAATAGAATAGAATAGACTTTATTGATCCCACAGTGGGGAAATTCACTTGTCACAGCAGCACCGGCATTCAGGGGATAATTAGAAGAAAAATAAAAACAAGGATACATGTATATACACATAGACAGTAATCTAGTATTGTAAACTTCGATCACCAAAGAACCACGAATAAAAAATGAAATGAAAACTTGGGTTCCAACACTGCAGCATACAGGATGATACCAGTACAGCTTAAACTGAGGAGTTCTACACTCTTACTGCAGAGGGGATGAAAGATCTACGATAGCGTTCTGTTTAATATCTGGGATGTCTCAGTGTGCCTCTGGAGGAGCTGTCCATGATCTCCACAGTGGAATACAGTGGGTGGGAGGGTTTCTTAAGATGGAGGTCATCTTCCCCAGCATCCTCCTTTCATACGTCTCAACAGAATCCAGTGGGCAGCCCAGAACCGAGCTAGCTTTGGTAGCTAGCTTGTTACTTGTAACTAGCTCTCCCTGTCTCGGTCAGAGCTGCCTACACCCCAATGTACGTGTTATTCTGGTGGTGTTCCTGTGGATTTTTTTTGTGATTGTTTCTTTTGTTCCTTTTGTGAAAATGTTTTTGTGTTTTGAGTTCTATAAATGACATGATCCAGTGTAGTGGGGTTGGTCGGGATGGGGGTTTTGTTGTTGTTCATGTTAAAATATTAAAATGTTAAAAAACTTAATAAAAAGACCTTGTTCAGAAAAAACATTTTACAGCCTAGAAGGCAGAGGGTCAACTGTGGTTTTCTGGTTAAAAGCACCCACCAACCTCTGTTAGCTTCAGTTAGCTCAGTTAGCTCATAGCTACATCAGCTCAGAATTTGATGGGTGTCATTCATCTGCCCCTACCCTCACAGCCCCACTCTCAGCTCCATTTTTTTGTATTTTTCAGGCGTGACGAGACGCGTGATGCAGCCAAGATGGCGGTGGTGGGAAGTGCCCACTGTCAATTCACCTCATCAGAAACCTGCGGCTGACAGCGTGGAGGGTTTGTTATTATATATACAGTCTATGGTTTTGGATGGTACTAATGATTATCCTCTTTGCCTCCAGCTTTTATGTTCTTTGATTTTTTTACGTCTGCTGTGATCGCTCCACAGCTCCAGCTCACCGCCGCACGGTGCCGCTGGAATGCAATGTCATTCAAACACACCTCGATTTCAGTCTCAGTTTTCCATGGTTAGCCATGAAATGCCATCTATTTACCAGCTTATTAATATGCACTTTGAGTGCTTTGCATTGGCCTGGTAGAACGTGGGTAGGAGGCAGGATGTGATCTAGAAAAGCTCAAGTACATTTCTACGACAGGTGTGATTTATAAAGCAGGAATTGTTCATTCCTGCATATGCAGTGTTTTATAAGTCAAATAATTAGTTTGTATAAGTATTTATTTTTGCTGAGATTGAGTAGAGTTCTAGTAAGGATTCAATGCAAACCTTTCTAAATGAGGCCCCAGCAGCTCCTGGATGATGATGAAACAAGATGGTGAAACTTTTCCAAATAAGCTTTAGTTTGTTCATTTAATAATGAAATTCTGGAATCTGTTGTGTGTTTTTGTACTTCAGATCACTTCATTTTTGTTTTGTCCTGATATGACAAAACCTCAAACCAAAGGAGGAACCTCTCTGCTCAGCAACAATTCAGCAGCATGGGGGGGGGGGGGGTCCTGTAGGGCAGGGGTTCCCAAATTTTTTTCTTTGGGGACCCCTTTGCCTGTGTCCGAGACAAGCCAGGACCCCAACCCCAACTCCTACACGCATAAACATGTTAAATGTGATGATTTGCAAACTTTCTACAGACATACAGAGTTATAACTTTTATATGGAGTTCTGATTATACTGTAAGGTGTGTTATTGGGATTTTATAAGTGTAATTTTTACAAATAAAATCTTGCTAACCTCACAACCTCTGCAAAGACAAAATTATGGGGACCCCTGGTAATCTTGTGGGGACCCCATTTGGGGTCCCGACCCCTGATTTGGGAACCCCTGCTGTAGGGGACAGTAAACTGGCAGCTCCTCAGCATGAATGTGCACAACTGTGCAAAAGTAAAGGTGAGAGTGATCAAGCACAGTCAGCAGAACTCTGCATTATTCCACCTCCCGTGTCACTTTTCCTGCTACAGCCCATGATGACACAACGTGATGATGTAGAGCTGCCAGCTAACAGTGCCTCCCCAACTCTGTGGGACAGGGTGTGAGTTCATGAGTCCTTTTCAGTAGAGTGGATGTGGAATAACCTGTGTGAAAATAAGCCATCAGGTCCTTTTTCTCCTCCTACTGTCCAGCCTGCCCTCCATCCTTATTGTGTCTGCAGCTTCTGCTGAAGCTTTCTGGAGTCAGAGCGGGGGTGGGGATTCTTCTCACACCACTGTTTGTGAGTGTAAGTGTGTGTGTGTTACAAAAGACAAATGCAGAGTGTGGGTGTTAGCATGAGCATGCGCTTGCGAGCCTGACTGTGTGTTGTTGGTTATAATGGGGGAAGAGCTTGAGCGGTGCTGCTCATTAAACCAGAGTGTGTGAGGAAAGGTGGACACACACGTGTGTGTGTGTGTGTGGGGGGTATAGAATAAGAGAAGGATGGGGAAAGAAGCCACACCCAGTCTTCCTGCTACTTCTTTTTTTCTTGTTCCCTGTCTTACACACGCTCTCTCTCTCTCTCTCTCTCTCTCTCTCTCTCTCTCTCTCTCTCTCTCTCTCTCTCTCTCTCTCTCACACAAATACACACACACACACACTTCTGCCTCCTCTGCTTCTAGTCTGGTGTTTCCATGAGAACAGAGCACTGGGTATGGGGAGGGAGGTGGAGGGGTGGTTCGGTGATGTGGGTGACGTGTCCTAAAAGCACGGAATTTGTGTGTGTGAGTGTGTGTGTGTGTGTGTGTGTGTGTGTGTGTGTGTGTGTGTGCCTGCATGTGCATGCGTGCGTGCATCAGCACTCACTGCTGCTCTCTTTTGCATGTCTCCTGGCAGGAGCTGCTCCCAGCTGTGCCAGGAGACATGCTTTTGGCTTGTAATTTGGACTCTGCAGTCACAGGATTATAATCTGAGTCTGTGGGGAACATTTGACCAATCAGAGGGGAACTAGCTTCTTAAATCCTTAAATGAACAAAATTAAAACAGACAGAGGGGCAAAGCAGCAGGTAATGTTGAGGGAATTAAAAACAAATCCCAATAAAATAGAAATATAAAGAAAAACCACAACTGAAGGTATTCTAATTTTGGGTGTGGCCGAGGCTTTTGCTGGAGCAGAGCTGAGAAGGAGGAGGGTGAGAAGATATAGAAGAGAGAGGAGTGCTGATCTAAAGAGATGGTGGAGGGGGTTCATCTCTGAGTGAGAAGAGGTGGAGGAGGAGAGTGTGAAGGAAAGAAGAAAAAAGGAGGAGAGAAGGATGGAGGGAGTGAGAGGAAGGGAGGGGCTTAAAGGGTAGGCTTGTAGTCATTGTCAGGCAGCGAGTAAGAGCAGACCAAGTGAAGAACGTGTGTGTGTGCAGACTGGGATGAGTAAATGCACCGGGCAGCTTAGCTGTTGAAACAGCCACAGAGCGAGTGAGAGAGAGAGGGTGAGAGCGAAGAAGTGAAAGGGAAGAAAGAAGCAGAGAAGAAAAAGGGAGGATACTACAACTACAACTATGCTGTGCTGCATAAGAAGAACCAAACCGGTAAAGTGCTCTGCTGTGCTTTCTCAGCATCTCTCATGCTAAATGCTTCGTCTCTGCCATAAACTTTGGGATTGGGATGCCTTGTGGTCAGATTAGGGGTTCTAGAGGAGAGATTAGAGGAAACATCAGTGCATTGACTCGAGGCCTGACTTGTCTTCATAGAAAGCTCTCCACAAAGCCCAGACACGCCTAGTAATGTGATTATCCCGCCTGAATGGATGTTCCTCTCAGACCTCACAGAGAGGCTCCAGACCAGGACTCCATCTTGGCCAGATGATCCTTATTGATTGAACACTTAAAAAAAGTTAAAGATCATTAAAAGGTACTTGACAGATGTCCATGAGAGCTCCTCCACCTCCCATTGTTAACAATGCTTTAGGGTCATCAGACGGCGGCCGCGGGAAGAAAACTGTCCACATTGTTAGAGGAAAAAGGGTGGGGTACTTCTTCCTGAGTGAGCGGCACCATCATGTCAGCGGCCTCGTGGGAATATGATGGGAAGTAACCAGTATAAATGGATTATCACAGCTCTCCAGCTTCACAAGTGGATGCCGTCAGTGGAGCTTGTGTGAAGTGTGCGCTCATTTAAAGGCTGTTGGTACTTTTAATAACCGGCGTCCAGAATAATAAAAAGGGGCAGAAAAGAGGAGGTAGCTATCACGCCGGTTCGGTGTGTGTGTGATCAGAGTGATTTCTGCTGCTTTCTTAAGACTGATTATCAGATTCATAACAGGCCTGGTTCTGATGGGACTTGATTGCTTCTTAAATGTCATCCTGGATGAGTCATATTGAGAGAGAGAGAGAGAGAGAGAGAGAGAGAGAGAGAGAGAGAGAGAGAGACAGCTGAGGCAGCAAGGCTGCAGGGGGGTGCACACAGAGATGCAGGGTGGACTGTGGCTGCTGTACGTGGAGGTGAATGTGGGGAAAGAGATGCAGGAGGAAACGAAGGCACTGAAATATAGGTGAAAAAGGTATTTGAATGGAGGAGTGCGGTAGCAAGGTATGAAGGGAGGTGAGGAGAGGCAGGGATGCAGCAAAGCACAAAGGTTAAAAAAAACAAAAAGAAAGAAAAAGAAAAGCAAGTGGAAAGCTGCTGGTGGCAGAGAGGGAAGAGAGGTGGAGCAGGTGAGCAGGTGCAGAGGTGAGGAGACAGGAGCCAGCATGCTGCAGCCATGTGGGTGAGGCAGCTCAGCTCAAAGAAGAAAATCCTTGTGCTCCTGCTCTGGAGATAAATGAAAGAGGACAGACTGTAGTTCTCACGGATGGATGAGCAAAAAGCCTGATTTTCTGCTTTGCATCACCGCTGTGGCTCCTGCTGAACGGGAGTGGCCGCCAGCTCCTCCTGTAGGTTTGTTGCTCCCGCCTCCCGCTCCTTCTCTGGTGCTTACTTCAGAATATTCTAAAAGCTTATTAGCAATTCTAAGCTAGAGTTCCTTTTTTCTTCACCTCCTTCTTTCTTATTAAGTTGACCTTATTGAATCCCACACCTTCCTGATTTTCTATAACTGTCCCAACCCATCCTGCTCCCTCCAGGAGCCTTTCTTCCTGTCAGGTCTAAACTTTAATCTAAAAAACCTGAACTGTAATTTCAAATTCAGTCTGCTACCTGTAAGATTATTTCCTGCTGCCAACCGGCTCCACGAAGCTGAGTTAAACTACAGCCCACCTTCCACCCCTCCATAATCTGACCATTCTCCTCTCTTTTCCAGCGTTCCTCATTTCCCCTCTTTCCTCACCCCCAGCTCCGATGAGATCAGTGGCGATTGCAGAGCCTTTGTTCGGGCAGAGAGTCGATGTAATTGAATTACAGGCTGCTCCAGAGGATGTGATGATTCTGGCATTCGGCTCTTATTAGCTGCGGCGGTGCATCCTTTCCTAGTCCATCGTTTCAAAGAAAACAATAAAATTTTTGTCCTTTCAAACGAGTCAAATTCAGTGTTTGAATAGAGGAGAGAGCAGAGAAAGCCGTGGTGAGTGGGGGCTGTGGCAGCCTCCACCTGAGCCCCCCCCCCCATCTGCAGGAGACAGTCAGCTAAAAGGGTGTGGTGCTCCGCTGAGCCTGTGTGTGTGTGCGTGCGTGCGTGTGTGCGTGTGGGTGGGTGGGTGTCAGTAATAAAGTGAAAGAATACAGAAGGAGCAGATATTCGGCAGTTGCAGACTGCAGCTTTTGCTCTTTGGTCTGGAAGGCTTCTGGGAGGAAACCAGACATCCAACCCTTCCCAGGAGAGGGGACAGGAAGTGGATGTACTGCCTGCAGCGATGCTAAAGTAATCAACGTGAAACAAGCTTCAGGAGTTTTTAAGAAGAACTGTTAATGCTCATGAATTCCCTCTAAAACGACACAATCAGCACCTGTTAGCTTTGTGCTGCTGCAAAAGCATTGTTGAGCAAACCCTTAAATGGAAGTATCACCTCAGACGTGTTTCTCCACCCTGGTTATTTGATCTGATTCTGGGCGGAGCAGCAAAGTGGATCAAAACCCACCATAGCAACATGCACGCATTAGCCAGAGTTGAAGCTCTGTGGTTGTTCAGCCAACATCCACCTCACCGCTCAGCTGTGTCTTCTCCTCCCTACCCCTCCCACCCCACCCTGAAATATACCTTTAATGGTTTTCTCAGTAAGGCAGTGGGAAGGTGGCAAATTATTAGAGTGTGTCACCATTGTGGTGGTGACGGGGAGATGGTGCTTTGCTAGTGTGTGGTTATGGATAAGTCAGTAATGCCTTTGCCTGTGGGGTGTGAAGCACCACCCAAGGACGGAGGCAGCAGGGTGATAATCAGACACATCCAACCATCAGGTGAACATGCTTTAGCACGGGCGTTTGTTACCAGAACAGACAGGTGGGGCTTGCTCTCTGCAGGAGGGAGGGGGATCAGTACATTCAGATGAACCATGAGTGACAGCGTGTTGAGATTCAGAACATGAAGATGGCAGCCATCGCTGGTCAGCTCCTCTAAACTCCCACGGTCAAACCCAAACTTTACACATCCATCTCCTCCTCACAGCAAAGATCCAACATGCTTCCAGTTTCTTAGCATACTGTATCCATGACAACCGCAGAGACTGTACAAAGAAGGAACTCAGTGAGACGATGATTAAAAAGTAATTCTAGCAGCCTGGTAAAGCAAACGTGAGTGGACGAAGGAAGGAGCGTCTGCCTTTAGGTGTTTCTGACAGAGACAGGTTATGGTCAATATTCTGTATTCATATGGTGCCTTCTAGAGCCCCCCAAGGCTCTTTATAACACAATACAACAGTCATTCACACACTGGTGGTGAGGAGCTTCATTGTAGCCGCAGCTGCCCTGGGGGGGGGGCGACTACCATACACACTAGACACCTCCAGAGGACGAAGTGCCTTGTCCAGGGACACATCTGTGTCAGACTGAGCGGGGTGTGCTTACGGGGCGGAGGGCCCTTAAGTCCTCTGCTACCATCACCTCTAACATATTAGAGCCATTAGCAACTCACTGAATATCACAACCAAACCTGTTCGGCTTAGAGGGAGACAATAATGATTCACTCACCACTCTTATTACATTTCCACTCCTACACGTGTCCATCTTTAAAGCATATGACAACACCCCCCACCCCCGGTTGGGCGATGATGTCATACTCCCTTGTTCCCAAACACCCCATCAATCCCTTTTTCTGACTGTGTGACTCACTGGATGCAGCCAGTAAGTGATTTGGTTTAGAGTTAAGTGCTTGGGTCAAATTTTTGGCAATTGTGAGTCTGCATGAGATCAGACCAATAAAAGCCCCATATGTCATCAGAGACTTAGAGGAGAGGGCGGGGCACTTTGCTTTGTCTGTTTGATAATCAACAATTTAGAGTTTTTCTTCTCTTCAAACCTGCAGAGCGACAAGAGGCTACTGATGTTAGAAATACTACACTAAATACAATAGGTACTAATAAACATGTATTTGAGCATTATTCTTGAATATTGCATTGATTAAATCAGCTGCAGTAAATCCACATTGTCCTCCTTTCTATTTTTGCGTTCTGCCACCATCACCTACACCAGGTGTGGGAGATGAACTGATTATGGTCCAAGCAGTTCCTCACAACACTGATTACAAGAACTGAATACTGTCCAGCTCAAATGTATCTGTGTGTAGTTTCTGCTCTTAAGTACTGCATTGCACAAAACGGCTCCAGGGTGATGATGAGTAGTGCAGGAATGCTGGAGGCAGAATTCACACTCCGGAGATCTCAGAGGAATACAGGTGAAGAAGATGGCTACAACAGCACCACTGCTCCTGGGCCTAGCCGGCTCTTATTGCACTGACACACTGACCCTGAAGAAGACATGTTGTTTTAGAGCCTACCCAGCTCCTACAGTAAATCACACCTTACTGATGTGATTCCCACTGAGGCAGCTGTCCAATTTAACCTTATCCCAGACGCGGCGACACTAACGCAAACAGAGGAAATGCAGCAGCAACAACACAATTTCCACTGGCTTTAAAGACCACGCTGTGGGCTGTTGACTCACATTAGCAAACACACATCCTTATTACCCCATTTTCCCCACCACACCCTTGAGGGTCATCGCCGCCGCAGCGGCTTCAGCCGTGCCGATTGGCTGATTTATGAGTTCCTATTGGCCGGCTTCCCCGAGGGGTCAGGTCCTCTGCCAATCAGGGTGACATATAGTCTTTCATAGAAGCAACCAGCAGACAGGGCCGTGATGAGTTAGCACTCTGGTTGTCAAGGTAACCTTTGATGGTTAGAAGGAGAATGGTGGTGAATTCTGACGAGATCCTAGCAGCCAGACATGGAGCTGCCATGTTACACACACACACACACACACACACACACACACACACACACACACACACACACACACACACTAAGATGTCTATGATTCACTGACTCAAAATCTCCCATAAAGTGATTAATTCTGCTAGAAACCATCTCTGATGCACAAAGATAAAATAAAACATGAGATTCTGCCTTTTCCCTTCTGTCTTCATCACTTTCATCATTACCGCTGCTCAGCCTGCATGTTTGACCGTCTACGCTGCTTCACTCTGACACGCTTCTGTTTCAGGACTGCAGTGAACATTTTACATTTTGACATGTTTATTTACTTATTTTAAATGTTTAAATGTTTCATTTTGTTGCTCATCATTCATGATTTGGTTTAATTTCATTTCTTTTATTAGATTTATATGACTCATAACACAAGCCACTATTTGATGGACAGCTATGGATCCAGTTGCAGAAGGTAAAATCACTGAATGCCTTTAGTGTTACAGTGTATTCTGTCCTACTCCTGATTGTGTTCCTTATCCCATCAAAAACCGTGACCGTCTTTCTAAACATGTCCTGAAAAACAACCTATCCAGCCTTTTTCCTCTTTAGAGAGAGTTAAAAAAACAAAAACAAATTTAAAGTTCGGTGCCAAAGTTTTGAGTCACCTAATTGCTTAAATGGGGTCCGGATGGACTTCATTAGTAGAAAGGAAGTCCATTTGCAGCATGTTTCCAGGCTTTGTGACGGTTTCCCGAGTTATTATTGGAAAGTTAGCTGATTAAAAAAACAAAAACAATTCAGCACTTGAACTAGAACATTTTCAGAGTGTTTGTTGTTAGTGGCTCGGAATAAATGCACAATGTGTTGAATCTACAAAAAACAAGAATATATATAAATATATTTTACCAGGTTTAATTCTGCAGAGCTGTTTGCTGAAAAATGTGCTAACTGTGTGGACAACAGAGTCTCTAAAGCCTAAATTTATACTTCTCCGTCAGCTCCCCGAGGCAGAGACACGGACGCATTGATGGAACCGTTTTGCTCTCGAACTTCTCCATCACCTGGAGAGTGCTGCAAAGCAATTCCCCGCCAGGACAACAGAGGGCGTAGCGCTTTTCTGGGGCATCCTGTCATGTATCTGGTCCAAAATAGTGCATTTACAGTTTATATTTGCAGTTTATATTGTGATTTTTTGCATTTAAGAGACTTTTTAACACGGACAAACTTGTCCCTCATTCTCCTCCACCTCTTCATGCGCTCGCCACCTCTAAACCCACGTTTCCCGTCATTTCCATCCACGAATAAAACGCTTGCTGCGCATCTTTATACTCCTCCAATCACGGGTGAATAAACGTTCATATTTTTGGAGTTTTACCGTGAGGTATTCTTCAAGCTGCTCCGTGTCTGCCGCTAGATATCTTCGGCTCTCTTTTTATTTTTTGAGGCGGCAATGGTGGTGCTGGTGACGTATTTAAAGAAGCTGCGTTCTGACCAATTGCGCTCTCCGTCTCGTTGGATGGATGTTTAGAAAAGAGAGCTCGACTCCGTCCGACCTTGCAAGCCTACTGCAGAGCTCTTGCAACGACGGATCATGGCGGTGCGTCCGTCCGTACTGACAAAAACGGCGAAGTATAAATTAGGCTTAAGTTTCTCTTCTGAGGTATGCTTCAGCCTAGGAGCTGAGATGAGAAAAACACGTCTTGTTTAAAGAACAACTGAACATTTTCAGTAAGTCTGGAAATCTGTTGCTCAAAGATTCTGGGTGGCTGAAGCATGAGGGGTGGCTCAAGACTTTCTCAGTACCGTCCTTTAACTCTTCTGTTTTGTCCTGACCTCTGACCTCTCAGTTCATCACATTTGAACAATATGTAATGAACTTCAGAAGGATGCTAGGTCCAAACATGAGAATGGCAGCATGATCACCCTACATCCTTCAACACTGGTTTCCCCCAGAGCTGCACCGGGGGAGCTCTTAACCTGCTATGTTGTCTGTTGCCTTCCAGGTGGAGAAGAATGACGATGCGGATCAGAAGATCGAACAGGATGGCACTGCCAACAAACCAGAGGACAAGGCTCACAAGGCTGCCACCAAAATACAGGCTAGCTTCCGTGGACACATAACTCGGAAAAAGATGAAAGACGGAGAGGAGGAGAAGGAAGGAGACAGTCCTGCTGCAGAGGAAGCAATGAATGGAGAAGAGGAGCCGAAGGTGAATGGAGAAGAGGAACCTACTAATGAGGAGGAAACTGCAGGAGAGGAGGCCGAGAAGGAGGAGACAAACCAAGCCAAATGCCCAGTGGCAGACAAGCCAGCTAACTCTCCGGCAGGCACGGCAACATCTCCTGTAGCGGCAGCACCACCCACTGCTCCTCCCACAGCACCCTCTGAACCTCACAAAGAGGAGCCCAAGGTGGAGGAGAAAGTTGAGGAGAAGCCCAAAGAGGTGGAGGCAGCCAAGAGTCCCACCACCGCCACAGCTGAGAAGGAGGAGCAGAGCGAGGAGAAGAAGGAGGCCAGAAAAGCCGATGTGCCTGCTGCTGTCAGCCCGACAGCTGAGAAGGAGGAGCCTAACCAAACAAACGGTATACAAGGTACGCAGATGAGGAGACGCCGGTTCTCAGGCTGTCGGATGTGTGAATGTTTTGATCAGAGTAAATTATTCCCTGCCTCTTCTTACTATCAATAAGCAATTACTCAGAGAAAAATCCTAATAAAGCAGACTCAGTGAGCTCTAGGTAGTCTTCTTGGCAGGCGCATCGTGACATAAGTGCTTGTTGAGTCTTTGGGATTTAAAGGTGTTTGGTTGTGCTCCATTATTCACTGGTTAGCAGAGAATTACAGCTCGATAGTACATCAGACAGTCTTTGCTCTGCTTCAGACACGATTGCAGGCTCAATGTGATTAGCACGGCCTGAAACTGTTGCTCAGCGTGTTGGTGTTATCTCGGGATTGATCACAGTTATAGTGAAGAAAGAGTTCTGTGTTATTTGCTTGGATAGAAAGTTTTTTCTATAAAAACCTCTCGGACAGCTTCACATTGACTAGGTGATAGCAGGACCAACACATCATTCTGTCAGTCATCACCCATTAAACTGAAACAACAACTGGGTCCCTCCTGAACCTTTACTACATGCTGATGCGTTTCAGAACAAACCCCACTCTGACTTCTGAAGAGGACAGAGATGAGGGATATGAAACTCACGGCGATGACATCCTCTTGACACGAACTGATGTTTCTGGTCCAAGGACTCTCAGGCTGGGTCAGACAGGTGGTTGATGGAGCATGCTGTGTGTGGAGTCAGTGGGGGTGTGAAGTGGGACACACACACACACACACACACACACACACACACACAGAGAGAGAGAGAGAGAGAGAGAGAGAGAGAGAGAGAGAGAGAGAGAGACCAACTAAAGAACTACTCGGAAACTAGGTCACCTAGGCAGCACTGTCTCCCTGTTGTCATAGTTACCACCTTTATGGGATGGCTGGTCCACACAGAGCAGAGCCACCATAACAGGTGCTCTAATATAAATGAATTAGATTCCTAATCCATACTGGGAAGGTCTGTCATAAGCAACAATACCTGCCTGCTAAACAGCAGGCAGCAAACTAATGGAATACCTGAACTGACTGATAATAACATCACGCACTGAAATGAATGAAGAGTGTTTCTTAGCATAGCTGTGTTGTTATCAGAGCTGTTTAATTGTATTTGCACTCTTAAGATTTCTTCTGGTTTGGATTTTGTCATAATGTCAAAGGTCAGACAGAGATAACCTGAGTAGGTACAAATTACAGTCCTTAGATCAGGATTTGTCCTGTTTGAAACGGTAACCAGCCACCCATATCAAATCACTTTGTGTCAATAACTATTATTAAATATACTATTTAGAAAGCTGAGTACGTCTGACAGGAAAAGCATAAAATAGCCACAAAAGGTGGATACAGCCATGTTATTGTGTATGTTTTTGTATATCAGTAGAACAATCTGACCTGGAGCTTCTTTACATTGACGGAGCAAATCTGATTCTTTGTTTAGTTACTGCCAGGAATTACAATTGAGTCAAACTGTAAAAATAGCAAATGTGTGTGTTAACTTAGAGCTTTTAGTGTGATGTGAGGGATGTGAAAGAAAGAAAGAAAGAAAGAAAGAAAGAAAGAAAGAAAGAAAGAAAGAAAGAAAGAAAGAAAGAAAGAAAGAAAGAAAGAAGGATGTCATCTGCATAGAATCAGACTTAAAACTATTCTTTTAGATTATGTTTTAGGAACATGTGAAATCTGGCCTTTAGCAGACCTAAGATATTTGATGCTGGTTTTGCATGGAAAGATTCTTTATGTTAAGACAAAAAAGTAGAAACATGTATGTCACCTACATAAAGTCTTGTCCAGTGACTAAATATCTAGTATGTTCTGACACACAAAACAATGATGTTCACTAACATGTCAGTCTTACAGCTGTTCCGTGGATAAACTGGCATTGATGGCAGAGCAGCGAAGACAACAGGCTCAGAATCTGTCACACGGGCTAACAAGCTAATTGCCTCTTACCTGAAAGACTTGATATGACTCACACACTCACACGAGTGCAGCGACAGGATCACCCCACTTCTCTCCTTGTACACACACACACACACACACAAAATCCATCACCTCGGTCTGTAATGTAATGATGTCATTCTCTGATATGAGTTTTTTTAAATAAGACGTATGAGCGCAGTGATGTCACACCAGGATGACCTGGTGTGACATCACTGCACTGAAAGCACTTCCATAATAGGCTTTGTCTGAGACAATAAAACATTAGAATAGGATCAAAAAGACATACAATTTCAGTTTTTTAATCTGTTTTTTTTTCCTCAGAAGAAAGAAGACAGTTTTATTTGTAAAGCATCTTTCAAGATAAACTCACAAGCAACAAAGTTAGTTAAAGTCCCAAGTATTCATCACACAATGGTGAAATTACATCTCCGCATTTGACCCATCCCCATGGTGGAGAGCGGTGAGCTGCAGCTGTGGCCGCGCTCGGGAACTATTTGGTAGTTTAACCCTCCAATCCAACCCCTTAGTGCTGAGTGTCAAGCGAGGAGGCATTGGGTCCCATTTTTTCAAAGTCTTTGGTATGACCCGACCGGGAATCGAACCCTGATCTCCCAGTCCCAGGGCGGACACTCTACCACTAGGCCACCGGAGCTGGTATAGGTATGTTACTATAGTAAGTAAATCATTTAGCAATATGAAGATCAAAATATACAATAAAAGCTCAACCATTGGCTTTATAATGTATCACGGATTTCAATTTCAGCAGCAGCCGCCTCATTATAGTCACCACTAGATGTTATTGTAGGATAGCCCACTGTGGGCTTCACACACTATCAGATGTGGCAGGACAAGATGCTGCTGTTAGCATTGTCATGTCACTTCAAAGCCTTTATGGGTCCATTAGGAGCACTCTTCTCCTTCATTATTTACACAGCCAGTGTTGGGTTTTAGACATTAGCTTGCTTTTTCACAATGATACGCTCTCTGCGTTTCAGGAGTTGACATCTTGTGAACATGGGACTACAGTGGGATGCAAAAGTTTGGGCAGCCTTGTTAATCTTCATGATTTTCCTGTATGAATCGTTGGTCGTTACGATAAAAATTTTCAGTTAAATCTATCATCTAGGAGACACACACAGTGATATTTGAGAAGTGAAAGTGTGCAATAATTGTTTAAACAAAATTAGGTAGGTGCATAAATTTGGGCACCACAAAAAGAAATGAACTCAATATTTAGTAGATCCTCCTTCTGCAGAAATAACAGCCTCTAAACTCTTCCTATAGCTTCCAATGAGAGTCTGGATTCTGGCTGAAGGTATTCTGGACCATTCTTCTTTACAAAACATCTCTAGTTCATTCAGGTTTGATGGCTTCTGAGCATGGACAGCTCTCTTTAACTCACACCACAGATTTTCAATAATTTTCAGGTCTGGGGACTGAGATGGCCGTTCCAGAACATTGAACTTGTTCCTCTGCATGAAGGCCTTAGTAGATGTTGAGCAGTGTTTAGGGTCGTCCTAACCCTAACCCGGTGCAGCTTCAGCTTGGTCACTGATTCATGGACATTGGTCTCCAGAATCTGGTCTGGTCTGTTCCTCAACTTTAACAAGATTCCCAGTCCCTGTACTGGTCACACAGCCCCACAGCATAATGGAACCACCACTATGTTTTACTGTAGATAGCAGGTGTTTTTCTTGGAATGCTGTGTTCTGTTTCCTCCATGCATAACGCCCCTTGCTATTGTAACCCATACAAATGTGTTGGTGCGATGAGATATGTTATAGTTTAATAAATAAAAGGGGTTGAGAAGTTAAAATAAGTTCTATATGTTACATAACTATAGTTACACTTGTATTTCATTAATGTAATGTTTTAAAAACTTTCAAAGGTACCTAATTATAAGTTAAAGCAAGTACGAGTGTGGAGTGCTTTTGCTGTATTTTATTTTGGTTTTATTTTGAAGAGCAAGGAAGTGTTGGCATGCTACTGCTATGAGTCTGGGGGGACTTGACATGAGTAACCGGGAGAGACACACATGGAATGCCTCGTGATGTTACCATTCGGACTAATAGAGGAGTTTCTGGATCGTTCTGTGAGTTCTGAATGGCGTATGGACAATTTTCAGGTTGACGTTTGTCCACTAGATGTATGTTTCTTACACTACAAAGTAGTTTAGCACTGCGGTTAGCATTTGCTAATCAAGTGAGTGTCGTCTTGGTTAAGCTAACTCAGCTAACTGTGGATATGAGGACTGCGGCGGTGCTGACGGACATCTAGGTGCATTGGAGTATAGCCTATTTTTTGCCTTTTGGATTATACTTTTCTTTTCCCTGGAGACCACTCAGTGGAGTCTGGGGGTGTTTCTCAATCTCAAGGAACCTCACCTTGCCTTACCTGCTAAGGCACTGCCTTGCCAGGCCAGACGCCTTGCTTCCGAGGACACTGTCCTTCCTTGGTCAAAGAAAATGGTTAAATGAAACAGACTTGTCCCACGTGACCGCGGCCGGCCAGAGCCCGCCCCCTGCTTACGCGCCCTGTTGATGTCCCGCCCATAGTAATATTAAGTTTTAATATCGAGCCTTTTACTTTTTTAATTGTGTATATATTGGTTAAATCAAATATGTGAGTTAGTACCTGCTAGCCACTGAAGCTGCAACTACTAAGCAACTAACCAACCATAGATAACTGCTTTGGATGTAAATAAACATTTTACATATAAGCCTAATAGCTACAATTGGTTGACTTACATTTAAAGTGGAAAATTGCCCTTGAAGTAGCTGCTGCCGGCTCCTGATCAGATCTGTTTGAAAATACCGCGCTGCATTCTGGGAAATTTTTGACCAAGAGAAGGCACCAAGGCACCTCTCATGTATCCTTGCTCAATTAGCTAAATGGCTAACAAACGGAGGACAGATGCCTTGGAAGCACATGAACATTGGAACCGATTGGAACACGCCTTGGCGGTTCCTGATGACGTATCTCCTAGGCAACTGGGGTGGGACCAAGGCATCAAGGCGAGGTTCCTTGAGATTGAGAAACACCCTGGGTTTGACCAGCAGATGGAGGATTGCTCCATCACATTGGGTTTGAAGTTTCTGGTTCCATTGAACAAATAAATAAGGTACCATTTTAGTTTGATTCATTTGCTCATTGAGTGAAGCGGCCATTAAGTTTTGGGCCTCGCTCAGGCCTGCAACTATATGGTTATAGTCCGTTAAGCCGGCTGGTGTTTGTGTGACTGGTGAGTGGACCCTCACATAGTTAATTTAGAGTAATATTGAATGAAAATATGTTAACTTGAAATTTGTGTGTGTTTGAGTTTACCTGTTCAGTAAAGAGTTCACTTTTAATTAACTGGTTATTTTGTACGTTTCAGAGAGTGTGTATGGTTTAAACCAGGTGTGTTTCAGGTGGCTGAAAAGACATTTAAAGGGCACGTAGGATTTAAAAATCAGTTACTAACAAAAGTAGTTTATACCATCATATCTTTAATGCTAAATAAATTAATCTAGGAGGACCTTACCTAGCATCTAGGGTAGAGGTGGGCTACATTATGCCCAAAGAACTCAGTTTTAGTTTCATCAGTCCATGGCACCTTATTCCAAAATGAAGCTGGCTTTTCCAAATGTGCTTTAGCAGACCTCAAGCAGCTCTGTCTGTGCTGTGAGTGGAGAAAAGGCTTCCTCTGCATCACTCTCACATACAGCATCTTAGGGATGCACATAGTTAACCGGTTAATTGCCGCTTTGCTCACTAGTGATTGACCTAGCCAGTCTGAGTGTAGTATCGGCATAAATGTCTTGCAAGGCTGGTATGTCCTTATTTTCAATTACTCTAGTTGCTACATTGATCAGCCTTTCTATTAAGCAAGCATGTAGTGACAGTGGAGAGGAAAACTCCCCTTTAACAGGAAGAAACCTCCAACAGAACCTGGATCAGTATGAGCAGCCATTTGTCATGACTCACTGGGGTTTGAGGAGACCGAGCAAACACACGCACGCACACACACACACACACACCAAGTAGTGTTTCTATGGCTGCATACATTGCGATTTCTTAGTAGCGATTTCAATTTCTTATCAAAACAAACTTTATTGTCTTTATCTGAGCGAATCTATAATTAATTCAACTGGTGAACTAGTAGTAGCACATTCTATGTTAAAGAAAGTAAAATGTTAATATAAGGTGAGAAAGAATGTCTAGTGGTTGGCAGCAGTGTGCCAGCCGATGGCCCCCTCCATGAGGCCACCACAGCTCAGCAGAACACCAGTGTAGCTTCTTCTGGGGAGAAAAACACTTAAGTCTAATTTATGCTTCTCCGTCTGCGTCGGTAGATTAGACACACAACGCCATTATCTGTTGTTGAGAGGGTTCTCCAACAGGCTCGCAAGGACGGACAGAGTCGAGCCCACTTTTCTAAACATCCGTCGAAAAAAACGGACAGCGCAAGCTTGTGATTGGCCAGGACGCCAATTCCTTTAAATTCGTCAACAGCACCACCATTGCCCCCTCAAAAAATAAAAAAAGAGCTGAAGATATCTAGCGGCAGACACGGAGCAGCTTGAAGAATACCTCGCGGAAAAACTTTATTTGTAAACGGAAATGATGGGAAACGTGGGTTTAGAGGTGGAAGAAAATAAGGGACATGTTTGTCCATGTTAAAAAGTCTCTGAAATACAATAAACACATTAGTAAATGCACTATCTTGGACCGGATACACGACAGGATACCCGAGAAAAGTGCTACGCCCTCTGTTGTCCTGGCGGGGAATTGATTTGCAACACTCCTCAGGTGACAGAGAAGTCTGAATGTAAAACGTCTCCGTCAATGCGTGTGCATCTCTTGTTCGCTGAGCTGGAGAAGCATAAATTAGGTTTTAGAGAGAAAATAAAGTTAACAGCTGAAATAACAGGAAATAATGCAATTAGGGAGTGGTGGTAGAAGAAAGTAGCAGAGTGTGGAAAGTGGTCAGTATGTCCTCCAGCAGCAACCTACCGGCTGCAGTGGTCCCACACGGTCTTAGGGATGCGGATGTAGTTGAGCACATGGGTGGTCTCAAAAAATCGGCGTGAAGATATCAGTGATGTCATGAGCACATCTCCGAGCATGTGGGCGGGTCAAAGGAGCGGGGAGAAGTCTGCAGTGTCTTCCTTATTAAACAAAGGCGTTCTGAGCAGTCTTGTGCTTTTGGAGACTCTCTGCCTCATATTGCATCCCGCTTTGCTTTGTGTGTGTGAGTGCTCCTCACAGCAGACAGAAACAGAGAAGAACAGCTTCAGTCAGAGGCTCGTTAACTCCTCCGTATCCAGAATGATAATGAAGTGTGAATGTGGGAATCCCCCGCTGCTAATCGGAGGTTCCCCCTAACGGTAGGCGTGAATTTGAGCTGACCAATTAGTCGGCAGTGGGTGTGTTGGCCCGGTTTTGGCCCGAGGCAGACCGCCTTGGGAAGAAGGCTGAAAACACGTCTGGTTCGGCGCCAGAAATTCCCAGGCTACCCGGATGTGAACACAAGATATCCTGACCAGGCCGTGCGGAGCTGATGCTAGTGTGTAAGCACCATAAGATGGAGGAATGTGGGAAGCAGGGCCAGGGAGAAAAGTCTTTACTGACTGTATTACCTGCTGTACACTCCACCTCCCTTTACTCCCCCACTTGTCCACACATCACTAAGGATTTAACCATAAGCCCTATCAAATAGAAAGGTTTTGAGCCTAGTCTTAAAAGTAGACAAGGTGTCTGCCTCACGGAATAAAAGCTGGGAGCTGGTTCCACAGGAGAGGAGCCTGATAGCTAAAAGATCTGCCTCCCATCCTACTTTTAGATATTCTAGGAACCACCAGTAAACCTGCAGTCTGAGAGCGAAGTGCTCTGTTAGGAACATATGGATATTATATTATATTATGTTATATTATATTATAATACATTATTGTTATATTTTTCAAAATCATAAAAATGTTAAATCAACATTCCCTAGACTAATTGTCTCTTTCCCTGTCTCTTCTTTTCCAATTCATCCTTTTTGGCTTTCCTCTCATCGTTTCCTTATTTACATTTGTCTTTCTCTTCTTTCATTTGAATTTTTTACCCATCCACCTTTCCCCTGCTTCTACACAGATGCTGCAAAGGAGTTGAAAGCAGAGGAGGCTGCCCCGGCAGATGGGGTGGTGGAGTCCTCAGAATCTAAGGATGACTAAGGCCAAGTCGAACCACTTGAAAGCAGAATTACGCAAATGAAGAATAACACAAAAACACAAATCTAAAAAGGTTGCTCTTTGCCTTCCCAGAGTGAAGGCAGTCAGTTTCATTTGTTTGTCATTTTTTGTGTGGCAATGATTTTCTCATGTTGGGGGAGTTTCCAGCGTGGAGTTTTTTGGCTCAAGTTTATATTGATGTTAGTGTTGTTAATGAATATAAAAATGATTGTTACCTTGATGATGATGATGATGATGATGATGATGAAGATGATGGTGGTTAATGCTGATGATGTGGAAAACTACATTTGGTGTGTTTATACTATTAAATGTGGTAAAAACACTGTTGAACAACTGCTCCCACCTGGAATTGTAACATATTTGAATGCATTGCCAATGCAACACACTAGATTTGCATTGTAATGCTTTTTCTTTGAAGCCACATTGCAAAAGAAGACACACACAAACAAGCCAGTTTTAACATGCAACTTCAGTTTTTAACAGAACAAGTGTATGAGAACACATCAAATAAGAAATGCACTGGTAATATTATAATAATAATAGAATGTATACCTAAATCTGTGACATTTCCAGTTGGCCAGTTTTATCTTGAATTCCCAAACTACAAAGTGGATGGATCTATCTCCTATCTATTCTCTTTGAGTCATTTGTTCTTGGTAAACCCCCTATTTACAAACTCTGTCAGCTTGCATTTACAGTAAAGGACCTGTTGCCATTTATATTATATGATGAACTCTAGAACATAAATCTAGTATTGATGTAACAGACTTTTATATAGAACAATTTGTATTCTGACAACCAAATGTGAGAACAGTAGCATGAAACATTGAACCAGATGCATAATGGGAACTCTCCCTTCAAGAGGAACTTTTCGCAGTCACAAAAACTTAAGAGGTGTGGCAGCTTGTTTTTGATGTCTTTGGTGTTGTTATGACAGTTTATATGAATTGGGGAAAAAATAATCTTGCACTGATGCAACAAAATGTCTGAAAAGAAAAATCAAACAAACAAGTAAGCAAACAAAAAAATAACTTCTTTCCTATGTTTTAGTGAGTGCAATGTCCAGTTTCAACCTTATCAAAAAGCTAAAACTTGTGAAAGAAATGGTTTCCATGTCTGTTTTCAAAATAAAGCAAATGTGCCAATTACCATCATAACTGTTGAGTTTGTTTAACGCTCAGTTTCAATCTGCTGCCACTCCATTAACAGAATAATTTGGGTGGGAAGACAATCCACTGTGGTGCCTTATTTATCTCCATTTGCTAAAGATCTGTATTGGTAAGCTCAGGTATGGGTTAAGAACATGTTTAGTCACAGGTGATGAACAGGAAGCAAGAAAAGGATGCAAGCTTTTTTTTAAATTGTTGTTTGTTGACTGCCTCAGCAGTAAAGATATAACTCTAAATCAAAGTATGAATATATAGTTCAGATGACACACAAGAGTTTGAGGAAAGATTTGCCATCGAGTGGTTTGCTGCAATAACATAAGCCAGGACCACACAGTGCATTTTTCAGCTGTCCTAGAAAAATCTTTTGCAAAGTTGTGACAAAAGGAAAACCAATAAACATGAGGGTGGTTTGCAAATCTGTGGCCATCCAGTGTGACCGGCCCAGCAAAAGCTTAGTGAGCAAATGCAGCCTTCAGTCTTCAAAACTCTGTTCTGCAATTGACCAATGAAAATACACCCAGGGAGTGACATGCAAAACTAATGAGTTTACAACGAGAGTAGCATTAACAACAATAGCAACAGTGGAGGCTAGACCCAAGAGCTCCTTTTTGGAGCTTGATTTGGAGTCTAATAAAAGAAGTGGTCACTGGCACTTTTTTCTCTTTTCATCATTGTTGTCCTGGTATCTGTTGGTTTTTAGTGACATACGTTTTTCGGGGATTATGATTGTGACTCTAGCGTTATTGTGCCAGAGTGAGATGTGTAGTTTGGCTCGCTGAAATCCAGGGCTGTGCAGTGTGCCGCCTCTATAGAGTCCTTGCAGTGTGACATATAGCAGTCCTTTGTGACAGGCAAAAAATGCATTGTGTGGCCCAGGCTTAAGACAATGAGCGATGGAAGTATGGAATACCAAATGGGTCATATTTCTGCACGTTATGAACACTCCATGTGTTTGATTTAATCCACTAGAGTACATAGTTTTAAAGGACTGGAAACTTCTTTGAGCTTTTATATAGAATGTGGAACTTAGAGCTCAAAAGGGTCAAACACAACCCCATAAAAAAAGCCAGACAATGGCAAGATTGGTTTTCCCCACCCACTCGGCCAGGACATGAATATTAATTGAGCTGCATGCTGATTGGACAGTTTACCCCAATGGCTCTATGAGGGTCTGAAACCAGTAACTCTGTGTACAGTGTCTGAATAACTTAATGGGCAAAATATGGATCTATTAGGCATTTATTCAAAGTCCGGTTATTCCCACTACATCTTGGAATATCACGTCTGCTCCAACCTTCTTTTTTGTTGTTTTCCTCTCGTCCAACAAGGACTTTAGCAGTAGTTTAAGCTAGCATTAGCATTAGCTTGGACTAGTATTGTTCTGCAATAGCATATTCTACAGTCGCTAAAAATAGATTATGATGTAACTTTGCAATGCATTGTGGGATGTAGCCCTAGACAAACTAGCCTGTATTTTGCGTGGGTGCCTATGGGTCTGAGTTTCTCTGCTCCTTTCAAAGTTGTAGTTTTGTCTCCTAAATATGTTCAAACAGAAAGGAAGTAAGCACCGCTGCTGGGGGAGGTGCTCATGGGACTCTACATACCCAGATCGGATGTCAGAGGGGACGATGTTATGCTTTTTCTAAAGCCGGGTAAGGTCCGTGACAACATGAAACAGCTGGAAAGGGAAACAGGTCAAGCTAAAGACAGACAAAGCAAAGTGGTGGGAGTTTTTATTTGGAAGAGCAGATTTTCACAGTATGGAGCAGATCAAGGGATGCACGTCTATACTGTATGTTCTGTACATTTTGCTGGTGGGAAAGGTCCTACGTCCGAGAATAATGAGCTGATACTAGCAACGCTCTCAGATGTGGAGTTGTCCAGGAGGCAGCGGTGTGAATGAAGGGGTCCAGCTGGACATCTCAGCCAAACAGCATCCAAACGTGGACGAAAAAGACTTTTGACCAGAGGTGGGTGGTATGTGAAAAGTAGTGACACAAATAATAACCTAAAAGTAAAAAAAAAAAGAACTTAGAGAACATTTTACTTGAGCACTGTGAGTAATGAGTAACTGATAATAAAAGTTTGAATTTTGTTTCTGTCAATTTATTTTTATCAATGTCCAAGCGCTGTGTCAGTGTTTTTTCAATTAGCAAATGTGGTTTGTTTGTCTAGCACTAGCACCTAGTGGTGGGCCAGATGATACCGGGACTCCGAATATCTCATGCAAAGGTGAGTATCTTGTTATGTAATGTACAAATAATTTAGAAAATATTAAATTTATACAGGAAATACACTGCTCAAAAAATAAAGGGAACACAACAATAAGACATCCTAGATCTGAATGAATGAAATATTCTTATTAAATACTTTGTTCTTTACATAGCTGAATGTGCTGACAACAAAATCACACAAAAATGATCAATGCAAATCAGAATTATCAACCCATGGAGGTCTGGATTTGGAGTCACACTCAAAACTAAAGTGTAAAAACACACTACAGGCTGATCCAACTTTGATGTAATGTCCTTAAAACAAGTCAGAATGAGGCTCAGTAGTGGGTGTGGCCTCAACGTGTCTGTATGACCTCCCTACAACGCCTGGGCATGCTCCTGATTAAAGATTAAAGATTAAAGCCATCAGTTTGTCACACACACTGATGTGTGGTGAAAATTGTCCTCCGCATTTGACCCATCCCTGTGGGGAGCAGTGAGCTGCAGACATGGCCACGCTCGGGAACTTATTTGGTGGTTTAACCCCCCAATCCAACCCCTTAGTGCTGAGTGTCAAGCGAGGAGGCATTGGGTCCCATTTTTATCAAAGTCTTTGGTATGACCCGACCGGGATTCGAACCCCGATCTCCCAGTCCCAGGGCGGACACTCTAGATGAGGTGGTGGATGGACTCCTGAGGGATCTCCTCCCAGACCTGAACTAAAGCACCCGTTGGTGGATGGAGCGAGACATGATGTCCCAGATGTGCTCAATTGGATTCAGGTCTGGGGAACGGGCGGGCCAGTCCATAGCATCAATGCCTTCATCTTGTAGGAACTGCTGACACACTCTAGCCACATGAGGTCTAGCATTGTTTTGCATTAGGAGGAACCCAGGGCCAACCGCACCAGCATATGGTCTCACAAGGGGTCTGAGGATCTCATCTCTGTACCTAATGGCAGTCAGGCTACCTCTGGTGAGCACATGGAGGGCTGTGCGGCCCTCCCCCACACCATTAGTGACCCACTGCCAAACCGGTCATGCTGGAGGATGTTGCAGGCAGCAGAACATTCTCCACGGCTTCTCCAGACTCTGTCACGTCTGTCATGTGCTCAGTGTGAACCTGCTTTCATCTGTGGAGAGCACAGGGCGCCAGTGGTGAATTTGCCAATCTTGGTGTTTTCTGGCAAATGCCAAACGTCCTGCATGGTGAAGGGCTGTAAGCACAACCCCCACCTGTGGACGTCGGGCCCTCATACCACCCTCATGGAGCCTGTTTCTGACTGTTTGAGCAGACACATGCACATATGTGGCCCGCTGGAGGTCATTTTGCAGGGCTCTGGCAGTGCTCCTCCTGTTCCTCCTTGCACAAGGGCAGAGGTAGCAGTCCTGCTGCTGGGTTGTTGCCCTCCTATGGCCTCCTCTGTATCTCCTGATGTACTGGCCTGTCTCCTGGTAGCGCCTCCATGCTCTGGACACTACGCTGACAGACACAGCAAACCTTCTTGCCACAGCTCACATTGATGTGCCATCCTGGATGAGCTGCACTACCTGAGCCACTTGTGTGGGTTGTAGACTCCGTCTCATGCTACCACTAGAGTGAAAGCGCCGCCAGCATTGAAAAGTGACCAAAACATCAGCCAGAAAGCAGAGGAACTGAGAAGTGGTCTGTGGTCACCATCTGCAAAACCACTCCCTTATTGGGGATGTCCTGCTAATTGCCTATAATTTCCACCTGTTGTCTATTCTATTTGGACAGCAGCAGGTGAAACTGATTGTCGATAAGTGTTGCTTCCTAAGTTGACAGTTTGATTTCACAGTTGTGTGATTGACTTGGAGTCACATTGTGTTGTTTAAGTGTTCAATTTATTTTTTTGAGAAGTGTACATAAATCAGTAGGTTGCATTAAAGTAGTAATGTGTAAAATAATACAATATTCTATTTTCTGTCAACCAGGTTCACTACTTGCTGTAGTGTGTTCAAAACCTCTGTCCTAATAGCACTGCCACTGTTGAGGTTCAGAGGTATGGATCTTTTGTTGTCTATTTACTGGAATGTGTATTAACAAAAAATGAGTATAATAACAAAAATGTCTGAATGTTTTACAATGTTTTCTGTTTTTCTCCATATTTGAAGGTACAGTGTCTTCCTAGGTCAGAGGATCCATTAACATACTGGACCAATCACAAGAACCTGTATCCACACCTGTATAAGTTGGCCATATAGTACATGTGTACACCTGTATCGTCTGTACCATGTGAGAGAATCTTTTCCAAGGCAGGGGATCTGTTAAAAGCAGGAAAAGTTGTCTGAAGCCAAACATTGTGGAATAATCTCTGTTTCTAAATAAGAACCTATAATGTTCCCCAATCACAGTCTGTTTCACAAAAGCATTTTCACTGAACACATTCAACACATGGCCTTTGTTGGATTGAACAAGCACAATTCCCCAAATCACTAATACAGAAAGGACACACACACTCAATGTCAACAGAAAGCAAATATTCATCATAAAATAAGCAATACACAGAAATAGGGCTGATACGAATCATCAATTGATTCGAAAAGTTTGATTCATTAAATTCATCGAATAATTTTTTACTGATTCCAAGCTTCCGCACAGCCTGACCACATTTTACTGGTGCACTGCGTGGTAATCTAGACGCTGTGGCAGAAAATAAAGAAACCAGCAGAGACACAAACCATTGTAAAAGGCAGAAATGGTCCAAAGTTTGGGATCAAAAGTGAACTATGAGCAGATTGGCTAATGCCAACGTTAGCGGGTAGCACCGAACGCTCACGATCAAGTGGGGTTCTGAAAAAACTAAACTAAGAATGACTAAACTCTATAAGCTGAAGGAAAATCCCCACCATCCCGTTTATTTGTAGATGTCTGCAGCCTGCAGTGGTATGGGGCAGACTCGTAGCAGCTACCTGGAGCCAGGTTGCTGCTACGAGTCTGCCACCGAATAGTTTTTTGACCACCTCAGTGACCTCGGCTCCTGAGATTGGAGAGCCCAACTCAAAATCCCCAGACTCCGCTTCCTCACTGGAAGACGTGCCGGTGGGATTGAGGAGGTCTTCGAAGTACTCTGCACACCGATCCACAACTTCCCGAGTCGAGGTCAAAAGCACACCGTCCCCACGGTAAAGAGTGTTGGCAATGCACTGCTTTCCCCTCCTGAGACGTCGGATGGTGGACCAGAATCTCCTCGAAACCGTACGGAAGTCTTGCTACACTTGTTCCATGGTCTCACCGAACTCCTCACATGTGAGCATGTGCGTGTGTGTGTGTGAGCGTGTGTGTGTTTTAGGGCTGAAACGAATCATTGAATGATTTTAGTTCGATTCATTAAATTCATCGAATCATTTTTTACTGATTCGAGGCTTCGTTAAATGTGCGCACCACAGCCTGACCACATTTTACTGGTGCACTGCGTGGTAATCTAGGTGCTGTGGAGGAAACTAAAGAAACCAGCAGAGACACAAACCATTGTAAAAGGCAGAAACGGTCCAAAGTTTGGGATTAAAGTAAACTATGAGCAGATTGGCTAATGCTAATGCTAGCGGGTAGCACGCTCACGATCAAGTGGGGTTCTAAAAAACTAAACTAAGAATGACTAAACTCTACAAGCAGAAGGAAAATCCCCTCCATCCCATTTATTTGTAGATGTCTGCAGCCTGCAGTGGTATGGAGCAGACTCGTAGAGGCTACCTGGAGCCAGGTTGCTGCTATGAGTCTGTTCAACACCGCAGCGGGGGCTATGGCAAGCTGTTGTAGCATGTAATTTACAAACGCTTCTATCTTTGGATATAATTAGAGTGGATTATCGCCAACCCGTACGAAATACAACAGATATGCCACCATTACATTGTTACCAGTAGAAATTAAATGTGATTAGCATTTCCAGTAGCTTACTGAACATGTTAATGAAATACATTAAATTTCACTGATCATAGTTTAGCTGTGGATATATTTATATTGTTATTTTGACTAGCATGAGTGATGTTAAAACAAACCTAAAATGTTAATGAAATATAGGTGAATTTTGTTCCATACTAACTATAAATATCAGATGGGAAAGAGGGAACTAGACAACACCAATTTAATACATATTATTGAGCCTTTTATAACAAGAGTCTGACATTTCAGCCTCATCATTTTTTTTTCATATTTTAGCAGCAGATCACAATCTCGTTTCAATTGAAACGTTGTCAAATAGAATATTGGATTAATTGACAGAGGATTTGATAGAATATTTAAATACTAAAATATTTGATAGTGTGTGTGTGTGTGTGTGTGTAAGAGAGCATGCGAGTGTGTGTGTGTGTGAGTGTGTGTTTGTGTGTGTGTGTGAGCGTGTGTGTTTGTGTGTGAGAGAGCATGCAAGCGTGTTTGTGTGTGCATGCGAGCGCGTGTGAGCGAGTGTGTGCATGCGAGTGAGTGTGTGTGTGTGCATGCGAGCGCATGTGTGAGCGAGTGTGTGTGTGTGTTTTGGTGTTTCTATTACTCTCTGTGTGTATCCTGCTGACACCTGGGATAAACTCTAGCCCTTCCTGCAGCTCCATTCAGGATAAATTATTCTCACAGCATCTCTGTTCCAACAGTGGCTCTCTACATAAATCTGGGATAAAGCATTTTTCTTTGTACTTTCTCATATAACACTCACTGTTATTCCTGTGAACATGTAAATGTCTTCAGCCCTAGAATAAGAGCAGTTTAACAACCCTATCAGACTGATTGGTTTAACGGGCAAATATTAAAGATCTTGTTCACGAAGAAACAGTGTAACATTTGTTCTTTTTTAAATGCAACGGGTGTCTCTGAGTTTCACGTGCATGCTAAATGTGAACATTTTCTTCCCCCACCCCCATCTCCAGCATTAGCTGCTGAAAGGAAATAGACAGGTCAAAAGAAACCATTCTGTTCTACGTGTCATAAAGTCGGGTGACCTTCACACTAATGAAGCAGGGTTGCTGAACTCTCTTGAGAAGAGGATTTTTTTGCCTGAAATGTTTCTTTTAATGGCTCTCTTCTAAAACAGGTTCACACTCTTCTTTTTGTATTGTCTATTCTACAGTAACAACCACCCACTAATTGTCTGTTTCATCAATGGACGCCAAGGAGGATACAGCCTGGGCTGAATGTCAGTCAGAAACAGGATGTCTTCAATTATTTTCACCAATTAAAGTGATAGTTCCCCCCTTTTGAAAAAATGTTTTAGTGTTTGAAAAGAAAAGAAAATGTTAGAGTTCATTTGCAAAAATAGATTACTTGTTTTTATACATTTTCAAAAAATGCATCATTTTATTATTTGTCCATCAGTCAAAACAATGTTTGGAGATTTTGATCAAAATTGACTTTTATCTGCAAATTAACTTTTCATATGCTTTTTTCACCCAAAGTTACTGGTTAGACCCACTTTTACCTTCAGAACCACCTTAATTCTTCATCTCATGGATCCAACAAGGTATTCTTAACCTTTCTCAGAGGTTCTGGTCCTCAGAGGTTCTAGTCCATGCTGACATGAGAGCATCAGCTCCATCCATGATGAGAACCTCCCGTTCCACCACATCCCAAAGGTTCTGGACTGGACTGAGATCTGGTGACTGTGTAGGTCATTGGAGTCCAGTGAACTCATGGTCGTGTTCTAGAAACCAGTTAGAGAATATCTGAGCTTTGTGACGTGGTGCATGATCCTGCTGGAAGAAGCTTCAGAAGATGAGTCCATGTGGTCAGAAAGGGATGGACATGGTTAGCAACAATACTCAGGTAGGCTGTGGGGTTTGAACCAGCAGCAGCCTGATGCATTGACACAAGGCAGCACATCCTGATGCTCAGTTTAAATTTCATGCTCTAACATTGCTGTCATGTGACTGGCTGATTCTTTAGTGTTCAGTGTGAGTATGAATAGGAGCATCAATATATTTTTTAAATCAGTGCAGAAGCACTGGTACAGGTCAGAAGTTCTGTGCTGCTGCTCCAGGAACCTCAGTGTTCAACATTCAGATGCTGCAGTTATCCAGATGAGATTTAGAGCTTCAGGCCTGTTTCTAAAAGCATTCCCTGCAAATCATCAGAATCTGTTCCTGGAATTGCTGCAAAGTAATTACTTCCCTTATTCATTCCTTTAAAATGTGGTATACTACGACACCTAGAGGGGAAGTCTGTTATTGCATCTTCAACAACATAAATATTGATCTTTTCCAGGATTGGATAAAAGAGGAGTTTCCCTCTTAGAAATACGATTTCTTACAATAGCTTCCAGACAGAAATTGTATAAACAAATTCATCATTTTATTTTCAACACAACACTCAGAAGTTGTGTTATGAGTTACCTTCAGAAAAAAAAAACTTTCTCCAACATCTCAAGTCACATTCAAATACAGAACACTGGATTCAAAGAGCTTTTTCTCTTACAGTTTACCTTCATTACATTTCATCTTTTCAAACTTACTGCCATAATAATGACATAAGACAGAAACCACTACTAAATGTGTTTCCCATGGCTCTGGGGAGAGAAGTACAAACGGCTTTAAAATGTTGACTTTTATAAACATGATTTAATGGATTTAACACTAGAACTCCCAAAGAGTCGTCATTTGACGAGATCCCTCATCTCTACCAGAGAGTCGTCATTTGACGGGGCTGTTGTTATCTAGGATTCTTAATCACTTGTGGATGGTTGCCTTTGTTCTGTAAATGTGGCAATTACATGTGAATCGGTGGTGTAGTGACCACACCACACCCNACCTAAACAGTCCAGTAGGATCACATGGTTAAGTGTATGTATTTTGGAAAGTTACAAAGCTACACTATTTGTTTATTTTGCTACAATCCACTCATGAAACACTCACCATGTACTCCTGAACCACAACGTCAAGATTTTCATTCAGAGAAACGCCGAGTTCTTTGATGAGCGCTTCCCTCCAAGCATCAGGGGCATCCTTCAGAATAAAGAAAAGAGATATTTGAACTTAAATTTTCAGTAGCACAGCAAAAGTGATCAAAGACAAAAAAACTAACCAGTCAGCATGTGACACCAGCATCTACATAATGACATTAAAACTACCTTATGGACTGGAGGTTATGATCTTCAAATAATATAAAAAATAATCCATTTCTCACAGTGGGACAAAACATGATAAAATGACAGGGTCCTTTCAGTAGAAGCACTACTCACATGTGAAGGAAGTGAAGCTTTAACATGATGCAGCATATAAATATTTTACTGCCCTAATGTGATGCATATACACTTTATAATTAAACAATTTAAAAGTTCTTACTGTCAGTGTGACGACTGTGTCCCTCAGCTTCATGTCCTGCTGTCCTGATGGCTTTCAGAGAGGAAGTCGAGCTGTGACAGAAACCTTGATTGTAGAGAGGCATGGTTTGTGATGAACTTGAACTCTGCAACATGAGATTCATTTGAAAAAACATCAAAACCACACATGTTGGCCATATGGCATGCATGTGCTACATGCATAATAGCTGTAAATAAAATGAAATATTTAATAGAGGAGGCTGCACTGTGTTGAACATTTTATTTTTCTGCTGTTTTGGAGCTAGGATTGTATGTTTTAATCAGAAATCCACACTCAAACCAGCCAGCAGGCTGAGGCTAGAATAATGAAAACACAGACCTGGCAGCTTGTTGCTTCATTAACTGGCAGCTTATAGCTTTATGCTAACTAACAGAACACAATATAAAGGAGGGGATTGTGCTAGCTCTGACTCAAATAACATTTTGAATTTGGCTAGCACTTTAACATCAAATTAACCATGTTATATTAGCGCCGAAATTCGCCGTTTAATTTGCATATCAATGTAATAAAAAACGATCGTTAACGGGTCATAGTAACTCACTTTTGTCACAAACCAGTCAAACCAGAATGTCGGAGATCTCCAGCTAAAAAGAACAAAGAGAGAAAGAGTGAGGGAGAGGGGTAAAAGCTAGCTTTACTAGCCAAGGATGTGTGATAGCCACATCTCACAAACACTAATGTGGAGTTAACACACAACACAACTTAACTATTAGCAAACCCACGGAAGACCTAAATATGTTTAGTGCACCACAGAGTTAAGTTAAATGTGACATTAAACTAATTCAAATTAAAGTGCAAAAATTCTTCTAAACAGATAAAACAGCAAGAACAAATAAACTCGCGGCACTAATTTTACTTTACATGGCGACTCTCAAGACTCTAAACTACAAATGAATGAGATTTTTACCATTTTAAATGAGAAAACCAAGACTTACCGAACAATAGAGAGATGAGTCTGCGCGCCAATAGATTTAAATGGCTGCCGGCCTTCTTCTTCTACCCATAATCCAAAGCGTGCAGGACTAAATCCCGTGCATTCTCGCGAGATTTAACAAAGAATTTTGATGTGTGAGGTTTTGTCATTTCATATAAATATAAGGCATTTTATGCAGAAAAATGGTGAAAATATGCCATCTTTTTTGCAACGAAATTTGGATAATGGATAAAGCCAGGTTTAATGTAAAATAATAATAATAATTTATGGTTTATTTTGTTGATTAGTTACAAAGATTTCTTCGGATGTGATTTTTAGTTTTAGAATAAACTAATATTTACTGAACAAATCTGTATATTTCAAGTTTCACCATGTTTTTTGGAGTTCCGACATTCAAACCTCAATTTATTTTTTTATTTTTATTTAACCTTTATTTAACCAGATGAGTCGATTGAGAACTCATTCTCATTTACAACGACGATCTGGCCAAGAGGCAGCAGCAACAGACACATAGTTAGCTTTACACAAACAGATAAGATAAAAAACAGATAAGATAAAGAAAAATAGGGAAAAAAATGCATAAATGCAAAAATGCATAAATCAGACTAGGAATTAAATATTGAAAAATCCCTCTGAACCTTCATTGTAAAGATTGGACATGTTACCAGCTGATCATCCTAGTTTAAGAGAGGAAACTGGCTCAAAACCTAATAATTGAAAATATTGAGTTTTGCCTGTATGGCTCCTCTTAAGTTTCTGTTCCCCACACATGAGCACCTTCCCAAAAATAGATGGTATTGACTGAACAATAGTTCACCCATACGTGCGTGGGCTTATAGGTGGGTTGCATTTTGGTCCTCAAGCCTTAGTTTGCCCTCCTAAATCGGCTCTTGACAATCTTGTCACGTGAACTGGGTGACATACCAATTTCCACAACTGGCCCACATCTGGCATGAACAGATCTGGCCCATAGCAACCTAAGCCTCAACTGGCCCACATCTGGCATGCCTCATATGAGCCGTGCCATCATTGCCAGATCTGGCCCACGCCTGGTTGACATGTCATTTGCCATGCCAGACGTATGCCAGATGTGCCGGCTTGAAGCCAGATCTGGCCCATGTCAGCCTGCTACCTGGGTAAATGTGTTTCCCATGGCTCTGGGGAGAGAAGTACAAACGGCTTTAAAATGTTGACTTTTATAAACATGATTTAATGGATTTAACACTAGAACTCCCAAAGAGTCGTCATTTGACGAGATCCCTCATCTCTACCAGAGAGTCGTCATTTGACGGGGCTGTTGTTATCTAGGATTCTTAATCACTTGTGGATGGTTGCCTTTGTTCTGTAAATGTGGCAATTACATGTGAATCGGTGGTGTAGTGACCACACCACACCCAAGTCTGTGTATGAGTTGTTTTCTACACCTGAAAAGCAGCTTTATCATAGGTGTTAGGAAGCCTTAGCCTGGCAAGCCATCCTATATATGTGAATATATAGTCTGGCCACGAACCATTGACGGCCCTCAGACGTGAGGCGGGATCTACGGTTGTCTTTCAAAATGTCAGCACGCAATTGGATAGCGCTAGGACCAATCAGAGTAACGAACAACGTGACGTAATCACAGCGATGGAAAAGAGGGATGCAGCAATGGCGTCTAACATCAATGATTTCTGTCGTTTTTGTATGAAAAACATGCGAATATCAGGTGTACTGGGACATTGCACTACTTAGTTTGATAAAAATAAGAAGCCGCTAAGTATATCAGACAGACTTACGCACGGTGGAGTCTAAATAATCCAATGTTGATGACAAAGCCGTTTGAAACGAACGTGGTTCCTGCGCCGCCGCCATGTTGCTTGGGTTTGCGGCCGCAACGCTGACGTCATCGGCTACTCCCGCTCTGTGATTGGCCCACAATATAGAGCGCTGTGATTGGCCCAACCAAAACGATAGCGAGCTGTGATTGGACAGCCACAGGCAGCGAGGGTTCCTATGAAGCGTGCCTAGACCAAACTCTGCAAAGCAAGAATTTGGTCTAGTTCACTAGGCTAAGGAAGCCTCTTTTCAAATGCAACTATAGCAGGTTCGTCTGCTAAAAGTCACCTATTCACAATTAGCTGAACAGTTCAAGTCGGCCTTGCAGTTATCCTGCCTGTGAGGCTCTAATGGCAGGCCTCTGTTGTTGTTGGTTGGTTGTGATTTCTGACCAGAATACACTTCCTACTCTGTTTATGTAATCATACATAAAAGGCATAACAGAAAATAATGGCAACAATGAAAAAACACAACATAAGTACCCCAACAAAACCATACATTAGTTAGAAAAGGACTTGTACACCCCAAAGACAAGATATCAGCAGAACACAAATGTGGAGTCATAACATACATTGATGAAGTCAGATGGCAACTCAACACACAAACAGGAAAGGAAGTGATGCCACCAACAGTGGCAAAACTCTAAAGAAGGCTGCAGTGATAGTCGAAACATTAGTAAAAACAAGGTAAAAATAACACTTTTTCTGCATTAAAAAAAGAACCATAATGCAGTGCAAACATGAAGATTACTGAAACTGAAAAGCTAGGATAAGGATAAACTAACAAAACGATAAAACTTAACACCAAGAACAGGATCTTACACAGTAAATCAAAGAGCAGAGGGGATAAACACAAGGAAAAAAACTGAGGAAAAAACTAGAACAGGAGAATAGAGGATTCTAAACAAAAATAACTATTTCTAAGAAAAACGCAGTGCTCAAAGGCACAAAAACGGAAGCTAAATAAAACATGAAAATACAAAAATTACACAAAAAATAAGAAAGTGAAAACTGATGAGAAGTAAAAACTGAAATTATCAGAGGCTAGGACTGGGAATACTGTTACAAGGGTGTGAGTATGAAAGCTGAAAGATAATAAATAGAGGGACAGAAAACGCAATGATGCATAGGAAAGGGGGAGAGACATGGAAGAAACATGGGAGACATAGGACAGAGGACATGACCAGTTGCACATTTTTCAGGATACCATGCTAACCTTTTTTTTTTTCATTTTTATTCTAATTTTTTTTAATCTTAATTCTTCATTTTATCTTGAATTTTTTTATTATATTTTTACCTCTTTTATATTTTAATTGTTCTTTTGAAGCAACTCATGCTTTTTTTTATTAAGCGCTATATAAAAAATCCTTTCTTGTCCTTTGTGTGCTTATGTGAAGTCTTTGGATGGACAAGTTCAGTTGACCAGATTCAAGACAGGAGAGACAAGTAGAGCCGCTGGGCCAGCCTGAAAGACTGAGAACCCCCAACACCCAAGCACATTCCATTGGCCATCATCTGTGGCTGGCCACATTTACAAATGAAAGGCAGCCAACGATCAGTGATTTAGTCATTGTTATCAAACCAAGCCGTCATTTGACGAAGCTCTGGTAGAGCTGAAGGAATCAGAAAATGCTGGGAGTTCTAGTGACTTTTGGGCCAACCCTTGATGCCCCCTCTGTCTAATTTCAGCAACAGTGAATTCAGAATGACGCACACACCACATACATGAGTTGGTTTTGTACAGTGAAATGAGCTTTTGAGGCGATGCTCTGCAGTAAATAGCCAGCTGGGATTACAGATTTCAGCAGGTATGACTGAGTCACAGAAAAGCATGTCTCCTCTCTGCTCAGAGGAAAAGACGGCACTGCATGGCTTTTACTTCTGTGCTCTCAGTATAAAGTTATTGTGTGGATGAACGTCACACTCACACAGGTGAGCTCACTTGAACGGTACAAAGTTTAATAAATCAGTTTAATGTCCATAAAGCTTCCTCACATGTTGTGTTGTACAGCAGCCATGCACCCCAGCGCTACATGAAAAGTTAAAAAAACAGAAAGTAATAATGTCTACTGGTCCTAAAAGGATGCTCCAGGTCTTTTACAGGAAGTTTCGGTATAAAAGGTGTTAAAGATGAACCTCCAGTCTGGCAGGTAAACATCTGATCACATTTCTGAGTTTTATTGAAAAATGCACTGAACTAACAAAACTAGAGAAAAAAAACCAAATAACTAAAGATAATGAGGATGTTTGAATAAAATGCCAAACTTTATTAACTTAAAATGAAATTGTGTATGTTTGAACTTGGTGTTTAATATTCAGGTTATACTTATTGTCTCAAAAAAATAAAAATTGCACATCTATGGGTTAAAAGTTCACCTGCCAGCTGTTTGAATGGCCTCAGATTGAAGAAACAGAGAGTTGTTCTGGATGGATTTGTGAAGTCTAGCTATGTTTATGTGAAGGCTTGTTTTTACACTAGTCTAACACTCAACACTGATGTGGAATTCATTTTTCTTCATAATTCTGGCAGAAATCTGAAAGCGTTACAGATATTTTACTAACGTATATATTAAATTGTGCTATTGTAAAGGTGAATGAAATATGGTTAGAACATTTGGAGGTTTAAGTTTTTAAATGGCTGTAAACAGTCCCCATTGTGACTAGCTGTTAGCTTGTCAATCAATCAAAGCCTCATAAAATGTATTGTCATCTACCTCTGCTCATCTGGGCCCCAGCACTGAAGCCCAAACCCGATAAAAGCCCTCCAGCGTGTCCTGGATCCACCCAGAGGCCTCTGGGAGGCATCCTGACCAAATACCAAAACCACCTCAGCTGGCTCCTTTCCACATGGAGGCGCAGCAGCTCCACTCTGAGTCTCTCCCGAATGTCCGATCTCTTCTCCCTCTCTCCAAGGCTGAGCCTGACCACCCCACAGAGGGAACTCCTTTCAGCTGCTTGTATTCATGATCTTGTTCTTTCTGTCATTACCCACAGCTCGTGGTCAGAGGTGAGGATTGGGATGAAGGTAGACGAGTAAATCAGGCTCAGCTCCTCTTCATCACAACAGACCGGATGAGTCCACTTGTTCATCTCCCGCTCTTTCTTCCTCTCACTAGTGAACAAGATCCTGAGATCCGTGAGGAAGGACCTCTCCCCTACCTGAAGGTGGATTTCCACTTTTGTTTAGTGAAAACTAGTTTGAGGGGTTTTGAAATGAATTATGACAGATTTTATATAATAAAGTGTTAAGAGTCAAAACCTTGAAAATAATTGAATAATTGAAGAAGCTGCTAATGAGGTTCGTGAAAGCCATGGTGGTAACTTGTTGAACACGGTGATACCAGGGTGGACTGTAACCTTCCCACTGTTTCTCTAAGCTGAGGTCATTCAAAGATCTGAGGTGTGATGAAGAGGTCCAGGGGCGCC
>SSNS01000708.1:151381-169520 GCA_006937985.1 Aphyosemion australe | reverse complement strand
GGGGGGTTGGGGGCTACTTTGAATTGGCCCCCAAAACGCCTAGAAACGGCCCTGGGTGTGGGACTGAGTTTTGAAGGTGACTGGAATTGTATCAAATAAATAACTATTACATGCTTATAAGTTATTGCTTTATAAAGTTACAAACGTGTAGTGGGATAAATCTACCTGCATTTTTCTTTTCAAGCTCTTTGTTTTATTTTTTTATGCAACCATTTTCCTGTCCTGTCTGTATTTTAGCTGCATCTCCTCTCAATCCTCCAGAAAAACTGCTGCCTGGCTTCATTTTTCACCATGAGCTACTTTAAGCAGATCAAAGAGATCTGTGAAACATAGAGTGCGCTGCGCTCGCTGCTGCGCCAGTGAGGTAAAGTCGCAGAAGCACGGGTGATGGAGCGCAGCAGCGGAGCGTCAGACACAAATAAAAGACAGAAAGTTCTTGTATTTTTAATTCCAGAACTTGACAGGATGTCCAGACAGACCTCTGAATCCCTCTGTCAGCGCTTCTCTTCAGCGCTCCTCCTCATGACATTTGCGCACAGGCAGGTGACCAGTTCACGCGGAGCACAATGTGCGTTCGGGCGGCAGCAGGTGGAATGTTAATTAAAGTGAAATCGTTGAATTGTGTTGTTTATATGTTACTGGGGAACTCTGGTCAGCTTGTGTGGGATAAATATTAATGAAAAAAGAATGGATATTTAACGGTTTTATTGAATATTTATTATTATTTTAAAAATAAGCGAAAATAGATCATGCTGCTTCTGGCTGCGAACAAATGATTCTTTCCATTTCTCATATAAGAAAGAAAGGAAGTTATATTCAGAAAAAAATATTTTATTTAAGTAAAATCAAACAGTGGTGCAGGGCACCTCAGGGAAACAAAGGTGAGGCATCATTTTAACATTACCATGTTCAATAGGGCTGTTCATACGTCACTCTACCAAACAAAAATTATAAATGAAACAAAAAGTAAGAAAAATCTAAATTTCTCTTCCATGGAACATTTGCACTGCTCCATTAAATAAAATCCATGTTTGGACTTTTTTCTGTGTTCACAAATCAGTTTGTGCATGTATTGTGGAATCTGTTTTATCTCCGTTGGGGAAGCTCCGAGCGGGGTGGGGGGAGGTGTTGGGGGGTCAGGTGCGGTGCGCCGCGCCCCCCTTGGGGGGCGCGCCCCACTAATTGAGAACCACTGCTGTAAACAGTCCCCATTGTGACTAGCTGTTAGCTTGTCAATCAATCAAAGCCTCATAAAATGTATTGTCATCTACCTCTGCTCATCTGGGCCCCAGCACTGAAGCCCAAACCCAACAACCTCCATCAGCTCCACACTGGTGAGGGTGGCGATAAAAGCCCTCCAGCGTGTCCTGGATCCACCCAGAGGCCTCTGGGAGGATCCTGACCAAATACCAAAACCACCTCAGCTGGCTCCTTTCCACACGGAGGCGCAGCAGCTCCACTCTGAGTCTCTCCTGAATGTCCGATCTCTTCTCCCTCTCTCCAAGGCTGAGCCTGACCACCCCACAGAGGGAACTCCTTTCAGCTGCTTGTATTCATGATCTTGTTCTTTCTGTCACAGCTCGTGGTCAGAGGTGAGGATTGGGATGAAGGTAGACGAGTAAATCAGGCTCAGCTCCTCTTCATCACAACAGACCGGATGAGTCCACTTGTCCGTCTCCCGCTCTTTCCTCCTCTCACTAGTGAACAAGATCCTGAGATCCGTGAGGAAGGACCTCTCCCCTACCTGAAGGTGGATTTCCACTTTTGTTTAGTGAAAACTAGTTTGAGGGGTTTTGAAATGAATTATGACAGATTTTATATAATAAAGTGTTAAGAGTCAAAACCTTGAAAATAATTGAATAATTGAAGAAGCTGCTAATGAGGTTCATGAAAGCCATGGTGGTAACTTGTTGAACACGGTGATATCAGGGTGGACTGTAACCTTCCCACTGTTTCTCTAAGCTGAGGTCATTCAAAGATCTGAGGTGTGATGAAGAGGTCCAGGGGCGCCCCCAGAAAATTTTGATAAGGGTGGCCAGACAGGGCCAAAGAAAATTTTGGGGTGGCACACCAAATTGGTCCTTATGGCAACTCTGGGAGAGTTTATCCTGTGGTGATGCCTCGCATTGCTCCTTTATACTTTTTTTTAATTAAAAAACAATATTCATCCAAAACACTTAACTCAAATTTGAGAAACAAAAATTTCAGACGAATACATTTCAGTTATTTTAAATGTTATTTCAAAAATAAATGAAGAGGTCAGCCTCGCTCTCCTGAGTGTTCTTGTATTTTACGTTTAAACGTGACCCAGTGAGGATGGACGGCCCTCATGCTTCTGTCTCTAACGGTGAGAGGATGCTGCAAAACGCTGCAGCGTTTTGGTAGCCTGGCAAGCCATCCTATATATGTGAATATATAGTCTGGCCACGAACCACTGACGGCTCTCAGTCGTGAGGCGGGATCTACGGTTGTCTTTCAAAATGTCAGCACGCAATTGGATAGCGCTAGGACCAATCAAAGTGACGAACAACATGACGTAATCACGGCGACGGAAAAGCGGGAGGCTTTAATAGCGTCTAGCTTCAATGATTTCTGTCGTTTTTGTATGAAAAACACGCGAATATCAGGTGTACTGGGACATTGCACTACTTTGTTTGATAAAAATAAGAAGCCGCTAAGTATATCAGACAGACTTATGCACGTTGGAGTCTAAATAATCCAATGTTGATGACAAAGCCGTTTCAAACGAACGTGTTTTCCGAGTTGCCGCCATGTTGCTTGGATTCGCGGCGTTCGCGGCCGCAGCGCTGACGTCATCGGCTACTCCCGCTCTGTGATTGGCCCATGATATAGAGCGCTGTGATTGGCCCAACCAAAACTATAGCGAGTTGTGATTGGATAGACACAGCAGTGGTTTGGGCTGCGAGGGTTCCAATGAAGCGTGCCTAGACCAAACTCTGCAAAGCAAGAATTGGTCTAGTTCACTAGGCTAGCGTTTTGGTTCAAAAACAACAGATTTCTCCAGATTAGGATCGTACTGATCATGTTGTGACTGTCAGAGCCGGTGGTACCATGACTACAAAACACAGCCACAACCTCAGAGACATTCACAGTGAAAGCCCTGGAAACAAGCCTTTTTATTATTTACACCTCTGGTTTTTTTACTACTTGCACTTTTTCTGCTCTGCTGTTTGAAAAACCCTAAGAATCTATGATCAATAAATGAAATTCATAAAAAGTAGCAAGATTTGTCTTCTGAAAGTTCTGAAAGAGAGTTTTACTAAATCCTTTCACTCACTCATGTGTTCATTAAGAAGTGAAAGCAGCACTGATAAAGACATAATGAGAGATTTAACCGGTGACATTTTATGGCCTTCAGCAGAGCGGCTGAGAGGAATCCCATTCAGGATTCAACCCTGTCCGAGACACAGGGTAGCAGATGGGTCATATCAAGGATCGGTACAACAACGCAGCACAGAACTATCACCTTTAGAGGGCAAAACCTTTCTAATACTTTTCTCTCAGGAGCACCCAGCAGGCTTCAGCAGAACCTCGACCCTGTTCAGGAACATCCAGCTCATCTTTTCATGTAGAAACACGTCGGATCCAAGTTTAAATCAGGCAAAAACAGGAAAATAGAATAAATATCACTATATTATGAAGGTTACCATATCCTCTCACATTAAGACACAACATTTCTGAGACAAACAAGAACTTAAAGGTAAGTCATTCACCTTTTATTTTCTCCAAACTCAAGCTGCACAGATGAATCTAGAACCTGGTTCTGTTTGTTGGTGTTGGAAATACAAAATGTGACTATGAACAGTTCCTACCACGTGTTTTAGTCCTCAGGTTTGTTCATGTTGATTCTTTTTCCACTGCATCCTAACCTCAGCTGTTATTAAAATTAGCATTCTGCTAAAGCTCTGTTGTCTGTGATTTTTCTGCATGTTTGCTTCAGATCTCTCGGACTATTTAGCAGATTCTCTACTTTAAATGTTACCTATGGGTTAAACACACATTAAGTTAACATAATGGAGTTAAGAAGCTCTACAGAAAGTTGATTGTTTGCATCTTAAATGATGAAAGTATCCCTGTTTTTATTCATAGGAAAAACAAAACCACAAACCCCCGATACAAAGTAGTGCTGACAAATCAAAAACAATGATGAGGTTCAATGAAAGAGCCCCGTTTTTCTGTTTTTTTATTTTGTTGCAAAACGTTTTGATTTACAACCATATCTCTTTTCTGTAAGGAGTGCTCAAGAGCACTACGGTTTCTGTACCATGATGCAAACAGTCTGTAGGAGGGAGGCAATAATGTTGGTCAGAAGGTAGCAATTAGGATGTCAGAGAGGTGGGCACCTTAATGGGAGGATAGTTAACACTTGAAGAAAAGGCAGGTGAGGGAGGCCAGCAGGACCCACAGTGATTGAGAGACGCAGGCAGAGCCGCTGATGTCCCGACCGGTCCCAGGTCCTGAGAGAGAGACAAAAAGGGGGTCAGCTAGACTCCTACACCACCAACCATCAGGATCTCTAACAAGATAAGGTAGATCCACAACTTTAGTTTCTGTAAACTTAAATAAACCGACCCTTTAGCTAGCTGGGCAGAGATCCTAACAGAGAGCTAATGTTAGAGTCAGGGCCTGGATAGAATTCATCTCACACACCTTTAGGAAATCTGGAACACGGGAATCTAACTCACATTATTTTATGTGCAAACTGACGAGTCCTTGTGTAACATTATCAGTCTAGAACAGAATACGACCTGAGCCTTTTAGCAGTTATCCAAGAAATGTACAGCCAACCACACAAAGCTGTTCTGTTGAATCAGTCGTGTTCTGTAGATGAGCCATAAACTGCTAAAGTCACTCTAGGCTGACACCTGGTGGTCATGTGGTATAACAAATGATTCCCCTGACTCATGCTTCAATCATGTATTATAATAATGTGTGATAAAAAGTGCTGCACATCACATCTACATCCTCTTTTTTGATTGTGATTTTTGTGCATCAGTTGATGAAAACTGTCAACATACACAATGGATCCTTGAGAAGAGAAATGATGCATGTTTAGATTAATAAAGATTATATAGCACCTCTCAAGATAAAAATCACGAGGCGCTTCACAAGAACAAAAATATTTAAATAAAAAATCATTTAAAAATATTTTAAAAAATGGGGAAAAAGGAAAAATTTAGATTAAAAATGTGAAGGAAGAAAAAAATGAATAAGAAAAGGGTAGTGCGGGATCTGAGAAAGACAGAATTTATTTATTTATTTTTATTTAACTTTTATTTAACCAAATGAGTCAATTGAGAACTCATTCTCATTTACAACGACAATCTGGCCAAGAGGCAGCAGCAACAGAGACACAAGTAGCTTTGCACCAAAGAACAACAGACAGATAAGATAAATCAGCGAAACTCATCGCTATCGCTTTGATAACCTGACACACGGGAGGCGACATGCGGCAGCGGCAAAAGCCAGTAACACACTCTGTTCCAGGGCGAATAGCGAGTCATTTGTTTTTTGATTGGAAGTCAGATTGGAGGGAATTTTGGGTTATTAAAGCAGTTCAGAGTTGAAAAAGCTGTAGATATGAAGTCTCACAAGGTTTTGCTAGAGTTAAGTCTTACTTCTGACTTTACTATATAGAAAAACAAAAATATGTGATACGTCCATGTTTGCCCAGAAATGTATTGAGAACCATCCTGTCCGCTCATTGGTCAGTCAATAAAAACCCCGATAATTGGTCCTTGTCTGAGCGACAGCGATGGAAAGTTGAGATTTTCTCAACTTTCTGGGATCACGTTACTGGCTCACCTGTGCATGACACATGCACGAGAACAAAATTTCACATGCACGTTTTTTACATGCCGCTTAGCAGGAGGGAGACCCGTGATTATTGCTTTGTCGCTCATGTCTAATTGAAAATGAATGGGGGAGAGGTGATGTCACCTCCCGTGTGTTGAGTCCATAACTCGCCACGAACATAATAAAGGCTATTGTGTAACAAGAGGAATATCCCACATCCCTCTTGTTGTAGAGTAAAACTGCTCTGGCATATTATGGCACCCAGATCAACCATTCTGTCTGCTACAACTGACAGGACAGGTTAAAAAAGCATATAAAACTTTTACAAATTCAATTTACATCTTGCAAAAAAAGCAATAAGAATCATTACAAGGAGCAACTACAGAGATCCGTCCAACCCGTTATTTATAAAATTAAAAACATTAAAATTCTATGACGATGGTTCGATGGCAGAAATAATGTGCTGTGCAGTGCAATTCTACATTTATTCAACAACAGTATAATGAATGCAATAATATTGATGAGGCAAACTACACTGCTCACAAAAATTAAAGTTACACTTTTCTTATTGGGCCTGGCATGAAATCAATAAAACCTGTCTGATAATTTTCTGGTTGATTAAGCAGCTGAGGGCATTGTTAATCACTTTCAGCTGTATTGGTGTTCATGGACTTAACGACAGGTGCACTAAAGTGGCAACAATTACAAAACCCTCAAAACAGGACTGGTTTAACATGTGGAGGTCATTTCAAGTTTCTCCCTCTTGATCTTTTTTGGCTGGTTTTCCACTCGTGCTAGTTTTGGCTTGAGTAATTATCTCTACTGGCAGCATGAGGCGATTCCTTAACCCTACAGAAGTTGCACAGGTTGTCCAACTTCTCCAGGATGGCACATCCACACGTGCTGCAGCAAGAAGGTTTAATGTGTCTCCCAGCACAATCTCCAGAACATGGAGGAGATTTCAGGAGACTGGCGGTTATTCTCGGAGAGCTGGACAGGGCCGTAGAAGGTCCACAACCCATCAGCAGGACCGATACCTGCTCCTTTGTGCAAGGCGGAACAGGCTGAGCACTGCTCGTGCCCTACAGAATGACCTCCAGAGGGCCACTGGTGTGAATGTCTCTACCCAAACAATCAGGAACAGACTTCATGAAGATGGCCTGAGGGCCCGACGTCCTGTAGTGGGCCCTGTGCTCACTGCCCAGCACCGTAGAGCTCCACTGGCATTTGCTCAAGAACACCAGAATTGGCAAGTCCGCCACTGGCGCCCTGTACTTTTTACAGACGAGAGCAGGTTCACCCTGAGCACCTGTGATAGACGTGAAAGAGTCTGGAGAAGACAAGGAGAACGTTATGCTGCCTGCAACGTCGTTCAACATGACAGGTTTGGTGGTGGGTCAGTGATGGTCTGGGGAGGCATATCCATGGAGGGACGCACAGACCTCTACTGCCTAGGAAATGGTGCTCTGACTGCCATAAGGTATCCAGATGAAATCCTTGAACCCTTTGTCAGACCCTACGCTGATNGGAAATCTGGAACACGGGAATCTAACCCACATTATTTTATGTGCAAACTGACGAGTCCTTGTGCAACATTATCAGTCTAGAACAGAATACGACCTGAGTCTTTTAGCAGTTATCCAAGAAATGTACAGCCAACCACACAAAGCTGTTCTGTTGAATCAGTCGTGTTCTGTAGATGAGCCATAAACTGCTAAAGTCACTCTAGGCTGACACCTGGTGGTCATGTGGTATAACAAATGATTCCCCTGACTCATGCTTCAATCATGTATTATAATAATGTGTGATAAAAAGTGCTGCACATCACATCTACATCCTCTTTTTTGATTGTGATTTTTGTGCATCAGTTGATGAAAACTGTCAACATACACAATGGATCCTTGAGAAGAGAAATGATACATGTTTAGATTAATAAAGATTATATAGCACCTCTCAAGATAAAAATCACGAGGCGCTTCACAAGAACAAAAATATTTAAATAAAAAATCACTTAAAAATATTTTAAAAAATGGGGAAAAAGGAAAAAATTAGATTAAAAATGTGAAGGAAGAAAAAAATGAATAAGAAAAGGGTAGTGCGTGAGGCAGACACCTTGTCTACTTTTAAGACTAGGCTCAAAACTTTTCTATTTGATAGAGCTTATGGTTAAATTCTGATGTTAGCCCAGGTTTAGACGAGTGGGGAGCAGAGGGAGGTGGAGTGTACTGAGGGGACTACTGTCGTTAAAGACTTCTCCCTGGCCCTGCCTCCCACATGCCTCCATCTAAAAGGCTAGGTTATCCTGAGTTATCTCTGTAGTTATGCTGCTATAGGCTTAGACTGCTGGAGGACATACTGACCACTTTCCACACTCTGCTACTCTCTTCTACCACCACTCTCTAATTGCATCATTTCCTGTTATTTCAGCTGTTAACTTTATTTTCTCTCTAAGTGTTTTTCTCCCCAGAAGAAGCTACACTGGCGTTCTGCTGAGCTGTGGTGGCCTCATGGAGGGGGCCATCGGCTGGCACACTGCTGCCAACCACTGAACATTCTCCCTCTCCTGATATTACATCTCACTTTCTTTAACATAGAATGTGCTACTATTAGTTCACCTATTGAATTAATTATAGATTCACTCAGATAAAGANATAGTGGTCTATAATATTTTAAAATGTATGTACAATGCAAACAAAAAATACCTTCCTGCAAGTTTAATTAAAAGATTTACAAAAAGACACATAGGTTCTGGGATATTGGGATTTTTAACAGATTGACCCAGAAATGAGCCAAAGAACCCCAGGCTTGAATCACCATTTCTGGGGCACCAGACAACCCATTGATCAGCACCCTGAACTCCATGGGGCTCTGGTGTTCCGGGGGTGGGGGGGTTGGGGGCTTGAATACAGTTAACCCAGGGATCAGCACCCTGGACCTGGGTACATGGTTCAGGGGACTCTATGGGGCTCTGGAGCTCCAGGTGGGGCTAAGCTACCAGTTGTTAACCCAAGAATGAGTACCCTGGGCCTTGGAACCAGTTTGACAATTGCCAGCACTGTGCATGTATTGTAATTTTCACACAGAAGGAAAGGGACAACTCTGAACCAGATTGGAACCTCTTGGAACCACGTCTGGGTATTGTCAATTTAAGAAAAAATACTGTATGTCTGTCAATTGACTTGTGGTCTTAGAGTGACATCTAGGGGCCAAGGACTGTTACTTCACCCTGCCTGGCATTTGTCAAAAATCTCTGGACAATAGACAGGCGTGATGCTGCCAAAAACCTGGACTTTTGCTCTTCCTTCATCCCATGCAGAAGGCATTTTCATTCTTTTCCCCAGTTCATCACACATTTACTCGTATTGACCTTTTCTTGATTGATAATATACTGCTGGCCTCTCACACTGGGTGCAAATATGATGCTATTGTTTTATCAGACCATGACCCTGTTTTGATGGCCTACATTCAGCTGGACCACTGTTATGGAGATTAAACACTCACTTGCTGTTAAATGAGATTTTTTTTGCCCTTGTTGCACGTCACATAGATTTCTTTTTGGATAACAATAGAGGTCCTGGGGTGTCCGCTTCACTGTTCTGGGAAACACTCAAGGCCTACATTAGAGGGGAAATTATATTCTATGTGAAATGTAAAAACAAGGTGAGGAATGAGAAGCTGAAAACTTTGACACGCTATATTTCTTTTACTGACAGTTTGTATGCAGCATCTCCTTCCCCCACTCTATTTAAATCAGAGGCGGAGCCAGACATTCTATTCATCCGGGGCGGGGGGGGGGGGGGGGGGGGGGGGGGGGGGGGGGGGGGGGGGGGGGGGGGGGGGGGGGGGGTCGATGGCAGAAATAATGTGCTGTGCAGTGCAATTCTACATTTATTCAACAACAGTATAATGAATGCAATAATATTGATGAGGCAAACTACACTGCTCACAAAAATTAAAGTTACACTTTTCTTATTGGGCCTGGCATGAAATCAATAAAACCTGTCTGATAATTTTCTGGTTGATTAAGCAGCTGAGGGCATTGTTAATCACTTTCAGCTGTATTGGTGTTCATGGACTTAAGGACAGGTGCACTAAAGTGGCAACAATTACAAAACCCTCAAAACAGGACTGGTTTAACATGTGGAGGTCATTTCAAGTTTCTCCCTCTTGATCTTTTTTGGCTGGTTTTCCACTCGTGCTAGTTTTGGCTTGAGTAATTATCTCTACTGGCAGCATGAGGTGATTCCTTAACCCTACTTTTTACAGACGAGAGCAGGTTCACCCTGAGCACCTGTGATAGACGTGAAAGAGTCTGGAGAAGACAAGGAGAATGTTATGCTGCCTGCAACGTCGTTCAACATGACAGGTTTGGTGGTGGGTCAGTGATGGTCTGGGGAGGCATATCCATGGAGGGACGCACAGACCTCTACTGCCTAGGAAATGGTGCTCTGACTGCCATAAGGTATCGAGATGAAATCCATGAACCCTTTGTCAGACCCTACGCTGATGCAGTAGGTCCTGGTTTTCTCCTAATGCACGACAATGCCCAGCCTCATGTGGCAAGAGTATGCAGGCAGTACCTGGAGGATGAAGGAATTGAAACAATTGAATGGCCTTCACGATCCCCTGACTTAAACCCAATAGAACATCTGTGGGACATTATGTTTCGGTCCATTAGGCGGCGCCAGGTTGCTCCTCAGACTGTACAAGAGCTCAGGGATGCCCTCACACAGATCTGGGCGAAAATGCCACAAGACACTATCCGTTGTCTCATTAGGAGCATGCCCTGACGTCAAGCATGCACACAAGCTTGTGGGGGCCACACAAGATACTGAAAAGCATTTTTTTTTGTTCAGTCTGTTTATTAGCCTTTTTCATTTTACAAACACAAAACCCAGCCATATACATATCGTTCAAACATATGTACATGCAACAAAAGACAGTAATAACAATAATCACAACAGACAAGAAAGAAGAAAAAAGAAGATAAAAGGGGGGAAAAAAAAAGAAAAGAAACACACACACACCCAGGACAACAAACCAAACTGCCTGGGGTGATTGAACAATACCCACCCGCTAGGCCAATACCATCTAAGCAGGATCAAACTTGAGCCACTATCCAAGCTGAACCAGACATCCTGATTTTACCTTCATTGCCTCAATTTCGCTGCCTCAATTTTTTCTAAGAAAGTCAGAAAGGGCTGCCAAATATCATAGAATTTATTGATTGAGCCTTGGACACAGTACCCGATTTTTTCAAGTGTTATGCATGTCATAACCTCTTTAACCCAATGTGAATACACAGGGGGATGTCGGTCTTTTCACCTGGTCAAGATAAGACGCCGGGCAAGAAGTGTACAAAAAGCCAACATATTACCCTGCCTCTTATTAATCTGTATATTCTGTGGTGTGACCCCAAATAAAGCAATAAAAGGAGATGGGTTGACTGAGACTTTCAACACCTTAGAAAAGGTTTCAAAGATTAAAAACCAGAAATTGTGCAGTTTAGGGCAAGTCCAGAACATATGGACAAGGTCTGCATAGTCTTGCTTACATCGGTCACATACAGGGTTCACATCTGATCTAATCTTGGATAATCTGACTTTTGACCAGTGCAACCTATGAACAATCTTGAATTGAATTACGGTGTGCCTCTGACATATTGATGAAGTGTAGATCCTATGAATGATCTTCTGCCACATTACATCTGAAATTTGTACTCTTAAATCTTCTTCCCACTTAGATTTTAGTTGTTCTAGGGAAGTTGAATCATATGAGCAAATAAGTTTATATACTTTCCCTATTAACTGTTTGGTGTCCGTCTTGAATTTAAATATACTGTCAAGCAGAGATTCAGGTGGGTAGAAATTTATTCCTTAGCTCAGAATCACACTGAAACTCAATCAACTGCATCTGAATGTGATCAGGCACTGAGTCCACGCTAATGGTGAATGGTTGAGAAAACAGCTCCATGTCACTGCTACTTTTCCTAAAGTCCTCAAAGCGCAACTCAAAGTCCTGGTCCAAGTTTCTGAGAAGTGCTGCATATTCAGGCAGTCTCTGCTTCACCAGGTTGACCTCTCTCAGACTGGGGAAGTGTGCAAGGTTTCCTGCAAAGAGGTGAAAGAGCTGCTAAGTCTTCAAACAATATTGCAGCATAACTGTTGTTGTTTCATGTACTTGAAAGAATTTGCATTTATTTGCAGTTCACTTTTTGCAGCCTCATAGTTTCACGGATTTTTAGTGCAATTTTCCCTGCTTTTTTTACAGCGTGTATTCTGTGTCTGAAGGTACAAATATTCGAACTTAGAGTGTGTAAACATGAGAGAAAAGTCTGAAAATGTTTGTGGCGGTGTTCTGGGATGAGCATGTCTGCAGGGGGAAGAGCAGATACGTTGCTGCGCAGCTGCTGCCGGAGCCCATTATTGATCAGCGCTCCCGCCTCCTCTACAGGAAGAGGAGTAGGTGACACGAGTCTTTGACTGGGTGAGCAGGAGCCAGAGACGCAGGAGCGCAGCTGGCAGTCACAACTCAGTGCTGAACGGACGAAGTAGCTGATTATTATACAATGTTAACACCTGTCTGAAAAAAGTGTATAAAGTGGGTAGTGAGGGGTTTTACAGCCTTAAAATATCTAATAATTGTAAAAAATAAAGCTGAGTTTTTTTGCGTATTTTGCCTGTTGGTTTTTTTTAGAACTTAACCTCCGCAATTAACGAGGAATGCAATTATGTAGCTACCCGAGACAGCAACACTTTATTACTGCACAACACAGTGATAACTGTACATTTTCTAATATTCCACATAATATTAAACACAATAAATGCACTCTTATCATGTGAGATGCTTGTAACATAGGCCTACCTTTCTTCTTTCACTTGATCAAATAATCATTACAACCAAATTTTTTTTTGTCATTTTCAACTGAAAAAAATATGATTTTTTTGGTTTTGTTTGTGTATCAGATGCAAAAAACGAATAGGTCTTGTTTTTCATTTTCAAATGCTGTCGGGTTTATGTGGACAAGTGAGTTATCCCCGATTAAAAGTGGGTCTATGCGCCTGGAGCGCACACCGGATGCATGGATCCAATCAACTGCGCGGCGATTCCAATAAATTAGATGTGACACATACGTTTGTGGGTAAAAATGATGGAGACTAAAATTGATAAAAACAAGACAAATTTTGTATCTGATTAAAAAACAAAAAACAGTCACCTTTTAATTTTAGTTTTCAATTTAAATAGAAAAACAGAGTGACACAAGCTAAAATTATAAATGAATAAATAAATTAGTGCCTGTCAATTATGTTCTACTGCAGAATGCGCCGCAACACAATAAACAAGGGCAGAACTTATTCATAAACCACTGCATAATAGGCATTATGTGTGTGTGCGTGTGTTAACCTACCAGCTGACAGATGTCGACAGAGTAGCTGCAGCTTCGATCTGAAGGCCTTAATGTGGTCAAACAGATCAGTGATGATCTGATCCTTCCCTTGGAGCTGAATGTTCAGGGTGTTGAGCAGGTCAGTGACATCTACCATAAAAGCCACGTCACAAAACCATTTGTCGTCTGTGGGGACTTGTGTGTCACTGCACTTGCTTGTCAGAAACTCCACAATGATATGGCGCACCTCAAAAAATTTTTTGAGGACTTTCCCACGGCTCAGCCACCTCACCTCTTGGTGGTAAAGCACATCTTTGTACTGTGAATCAACCTCCTCTAGAAGGGCTCTGAACTGGCAGTGTGAGAGCGCTTTTGAGCGTATGCAGTTTATAATTTTGATTACGTCACGCACCACGTCTCCCAAGCCAATAGATCTGGCGCAAAGTTGTTCTTGGTGCAGGATGAGGTGGTATTGTGCCACCTTACCTCCACATTGGGAAACCTTTTGGGAAACTAGTGTGGCGAGGCCCACTTTCCTCCCAACCATGGCAGGTGCTCCATCTGTCGTTATCCCAACCAATTTCTCCCAGCTCAGCCCGTTAGTCTCCAGTACTCGCTCAACTGCTGCAAACAATTCCTCACTTTTGGTTGTGCTGCGCAGCGTCTCAAGTCCAGCCAGCTCCTGAGTGATTTCCATGGATTCATTCACTCCTCGTATGAAAACCAAAAGTTGTGCGGAGTCTGAAATGTCCGTGCTCTCGTCACATGCCAAAGAAAAGGCAACAAATCCGGCAGCCTTTGCTTTAAATTGCTCCTTAATGTCCTGAGACATATCTTCAATTCGACGTGTCACAGTATTTCGTGAAAGACTGATTTGGGAGAAAGATTTTACCTGAGACGGGCACATTAAAGCCGCGGCCGTGGACAGACACTCTTTAACAAATTCCCCAGTTGAAAACGATCTCCCCGTCCAGGTAATTAGTGCAGAAATCTCATAGCTGGCCCGTGTAGCACTGTCCTGGGCAGTTGAGGGCCGTGAAAGACTCTCTTGCTGAGAACGAAGTTTAGCTAGCAGCTCCCTCGTCTTTCTCTTTCGCGCATCACCTTTGTGTTGCGAAAATCCTGCATGCTTTGTCTCATAGTGGCGACGGATATTATATTCCTTTAGTACAGCAACAGACTGGTTACATATAAGGCAGATCGCTTTAGCGTTAATATCCGTAAATAAATATTCTTCCTCCCAGCATTTTTTAAAATGTCTTTTGTCTGTGTGCCACTGACGATGCCGCTCCATGGTGATAATGGCTGTTTAAGCTAGCAGGCAGAGTGGTGACCCGCGAAATTGGAGGAAGTTTGATCCAGTGCAGTTCAGTCCGGTCTTGCGCGGCAGCAAAGGTTCATGGGAAATTTCATAAATTGATAAAATATGCTTATTTGTGGTCTTTAAATGTGTGCAAACGTACATGTGTGCACAAATGTACTCTTATTGTCCCTTCCAGTAGCCTGTATTTCAATTTTAATCTTAGTTTGTGCTATGTCAAAGATTGCACCATGACCAAGGACTATATGCAGCCTGTGTATACTCAAAAGCTGTTTGTGACAAAAAATTAGGAACACCTGTGATTCTGCGGTCATGGGTGACTCTGCTGTTACTATGATACATAATCTGTGTAAGAGTCTGTGTTATGTCAACTCCGTAGGCAGGGGCGGGCCAATTGTGGGGGGTCGGCGGGCCAACTTTGGCCCGCGGGCCCCAGTTTGGGCTCCCCTGGTCTAGGGTTTTCACTGTACTATCGGACAAAGTAGTGGACTAGAACCCCTTGACTGCTCTATTTGGTGTTGCGCCTCCAACACTTGCTCGGTCTTGTTTGCAAAAATCCTCACTAGCTTTTATGACCTTTCTTGTGCAAAGAGTGATAGTGATGAGGTGGAAATCCCCCCACTCTCCTTCTTATGTTCACTGGCTTTGTGATGTTTTATATTTTCTTAAGCTAGAGAAGATTAGTCTGAATTTGAGGGGCTTGTCGGATAAATTTCTAGAGTATGGAACGCCCTGATTAGAACTCTTAAGAAGATGGACTTCCTTGATCTCCTAGATTAAACAATCCTCATACTTATTGAGACTCATGTTTGTTGTTGCTTCCCCTGACACCTTTCTTAAAAAATTAATTTATTTTTATTTTATTTATTGATGTTATTTCTATGTGTATGAATATGTGCGGGAGTTTGCATTAGAACATGTCCTTCCCATTTTTATAAGGTATTGGTACGTTGTATTATATGTTTGTGACTTTTACTGCCTTTTTATTTGTACCTAAATTTGAAAATATAAAGTTTGAGAAAAAAAAAACTTTAAACTTTTCTGTTCTCTGAACTAGACTAGACTTTTAAAGAGATGCTAGTTAGTTTTGGCTTGTTTTTAGCACCCCCTAGTGTTCGTTGGCGAAACCTGAAGTAAAACTTATCTCTCCTCGCTGTGCGTTTGTTTTTTTAGCACCTTAATCTAACTGCTAAAGTCCCAACAGACTGGACCAGGCAACTGTAAAGTTGCAAGTGGAATATTCTGGTCACAGGGGGCGACAGGGGCTGGGTGGCCTTTCATTAACCCTGTAGAGGGTCATTTTAGCACATACTGGCTCAATAAAATGAAAGTTGCAAAGTGTCCCTTTAATTTAACATGGCCCAGAAATTGAAAGTAAGCACTGATTCTTTAATTACTTTTATTGAGTAAATTATTTTTTCCCTGAGAAACGTGGTCGTACGTCATCACGTTTCTGTTCTACCTTGAATGACGGAAAAAAATTATTCAATAAGGTTGATCAAACCGACCAATGGGGGACGAAACTTATAACTTTGAGTAAAACAGGACTTTATTATATTTTAACTTGTAAAGTTGTAAGGATATCATGTGTTAGCAAAGAAAATGTGCTTTTGAATGTGCTGTGAACAATGTGCCGGTTTAAAATGGAAATAAAAACAGAGAAAGTGTGAGAATCGACACGTCTGGGAAAAGTGTGCCGGTTTTGAATGGAAAATTAGTCTTTTTTGCAACCACAGGTGCAGTGCTGCGGTTGGTTACGGTCAGCACCACTACGGTAGTTTTTTGTTTCTTGGTTGTGACAGTAGTGCCGACAGTTCTCAGGACATAAGTTGATGCGGAGTCATTCAAGTCCACTCATAATTTATTTATTGTTAATATAAATGAGCGTGTACTTATCGTGATAACTTAACCCCCCCCCACACACACACACACAAACTTGTAGTGTGTACGCCACCCCCAACCTGGTTGTTTAAGCATTCAATTGTGTGTGTGTGTGTGTGTGTGTGTGTGTGTGTATTTATGGTTTGCGAGCCCGATTTGTCAGGTTACACACCAGCACTATGAGACCAGTCGGTTTATGAGACCATTTTTGATTGTCTCGAAATTCGTGACTTTTAAAATGTAATTTTTGACAAATATAAAAAGTAAGCATTGTTAATAGATTATTACTAACTGTGTAACTGCTATTATCATTTTATTTAGTTATTTCAGCAACTTAAACTTTCTTTTGGTTTTCTTGCCAATTTTAAAATTGGTTTCGTAAACCACATTGTGTGTGTGGTATACAGACCACCAGGGTCTCATAACGCCCTTAGAATGTCATAGATCAGGGATTCCCAAAGTGTGGTGCGCGCACCCCTGGGGGTGCGAGAGCTGCCGCTAGGGGGTGCGCGAGGTAAAAAGCGTAATGGCGGTGAATGGTGATTACACAAAAAAAAAAAATATTACACATAAAACAATGCCGCCAATTTGCCGCAAAGCCGATGCGCATCTGGGAGCCTAAGGTCGTTTATAAGAGCTCAGACTGTGGTAATGTTGCGGAATCATGTCAGTTTTATAAAAGATTGCGTGATGGTGGCATAAAGGAGGTATGGGGGCGGTCTCTGCGCTTCCGTGTATCTTGGACATAACTTGCTTTTTATTGCGATCGAAACCGCGCTCGTTAAGTTTTTATTTTCAGGAGCAGGTGTGTGTCCTCCACCATCCCAGCTGTCAGATGATCTGAGCTGCAGAAGCTCCTGCTCTGCATCTCTCCAGTTTATCATTTCAAACTTATGCCCGTGTTTACTTTCACTTTCATAGCTCCTGTCCGGAGCTCGGCATTAACTCATCACGATCATGACACCGGCACCGTGTGTGTTATAAAAAGGGCGTTATACCTGCTGATCACCTGTCTGTCGCTGCAGCCGCAGAGACCCTGAGTGCAACAGCGCGTCTCCCGCGGCCGCTTCCCCTCTCACTGTGCAGACGTGCAGCGGCAAAAATCAAACCCGTGTGCCGAACTAAATTAACTTGTTTAAAAGTGATGGAAACTGCATCCTGCAATGAAAAATACCGCGTGGAGGAAGCTCGTTAAAACGCGTCATCACCGTGGATTTAATACGAGTTTTGAAGAACAAACTACAGGTGAGTGAGGTGAGTTTTATGGATCACTGCAGAAATAAAAACACACGGAATCAACATCAAACGCAGCTAATCTCCACTTCCACCCACTAGGAGCCGATGCGGCTAATTAATAAATAAATAAATAAATAAATAAATAAATAAATAAATAAATAAATAAATAAATAATAATAATAAATCTCAACTTATTTATTTCTTTTCTGCACTATTTAGTCTGTTGAGAGTTTTAATTATTAAAATCTGTTATATGGTCACTGACAGCAGCTACATTTAAGTTTCACTTATAATCAGTCATCCTGGACATGATCATCCTGAGAGTTTTAGCTGAAAACAGCTGCTGGACTTTTCTGGTTATCTTGAAGACATTTAGCCTCTCATCCTAGAGGCTCCTTCAGCTCCCAGACTTTGTAGGAGGCTGTGAGTTGTGGTCAGAAACAAACACACTGATTGTGCTGCAAGTCTCTTTTCTTTTCTTGGGGGGGGGGGGGGGG
>SSNS01000708.1:132994-151246 GCA_006937985.1 Aphyosemion australe | reverse complement strand
GTCAACACAGTCAGGACATAGAAGGGGGTGCGCGGCTAAATAAGTTTGGGAACCGCTGTCATAGATGATTGTATGTATTTTCTGATGGGGTTTTTTATTTTTGAAGTGAGACTTTTCTTCCATGGGTAAAATAAAACATTTTGACATACTTTTTGTTTTCACCAGATGCAAGGAAATCGTGTGTGTGGGTTACAAACCACCATGTTGTCATGGTCTCATAAGCCTGTCAAATGTCATAGTGGAATGAATGTATGTTCTGAGAGGTTTTTGTTATTTTTTAAGAGACAGTGTTCATCCATGGATACAATAAAACATTTTGACATACTTTTTGTGTTCACCAGATTAGCTGTTTATGAGGAAATGTGTATCCTCATAAACCACCACCAAGTCATAGTGGTTTCATAAAACATAAATGCACACGTGTGTGTGTGTGTGTGTGTGTGTGTTCTTGTACTTACTACATACTGAGGACCAAAAAAACAGAGTGAGGACATTTTTCAAAGTGAGGACAGCCCTCAGCTGCTTAATCAACCAGAAAATTATCAGACAGGTTTCATTGATTTTATGCCAGGCCCAATAAAAAAAGTGTTCCTTTAATTTTTGTGAGCAGTGTATTTTGTTGGACTGTCTTTAGCTTTGATTACAGCACACATTCGCTGTGGCATTGTTTCGATAAGCTTCTGAAATGTCAAAAGACTTATTTCCATCCAGTGTTGCATTTATTTGTCACCAAGATCTTGTATTGACGATAGTAGAGACTAGGACTGTAGCGACACGTCGATGACTCGGTTCTTAAAAATCATAGTCAAATCCGGTAGTCGATGCACCACGCTCACTTATTACGTCCCCAGGGGTTCGTAAATAGAGCAGGGAGGATTCCACCTTCTTTTCCTCTAGTTTGCCCACTTTTCCACCAACATCTCCGGCAAATACCGAAGACCTGGAAGGATGTCCACTACCAGATTCCCTTCCTGTTTGGCCCGCCTCCATCGCCTGGCAATGGACAACACCTTCTGGGGTCAAAGCCGCTGGTTCGCCTGAACCACAGCTGAAGGAAATCACCAGGATTAGCTCCCTTCTTAAGGGAGCTTCTTTCAGACATTTGAGGAGAGCTGTTTTTGTGGTAGCATTCTCTCCTCGCTGGTCTGTTTCCTGGGTCTTTTTGGAATATTTAAACTTGGTAACTTGAGCTTAACGTTGGTAAAGCTACTGTTAGCATTTTTGTAGCTTCTTGTGTTTGGATACTCTGTTACATTTTGGTTTTGAGTTTAGAGTTGATCTTTTGTGTGGAGTAGATCTCCCTTTTAGTTACATTTAGAGTGCTGTGGGTTGTTTGTTTAGTTTAAAATATTGGCTTGAGTTTGGTTTAACCACCCAGTTTTGAGTTTGTACCTTTTGAGATCAGGGTTCGTACACATTTCCAGTTAAGATTCTCCCAGACTTTTCCATGATTTTTCCATAACCTTTAACCAATTTTCCATGACCAAAACAAAAACATTTTTTCACTTGCAGTACTTCTTCTCACACGCGTGCGCTCGCTCGCACGCACGCACGCACACACACATGCCCTGGTCTTGATGGCCTCAAAGGACTTGGGCACATGGAGATCACCCTTCTCCACCATGTTCCCAATGTCAATATGTGAGGCAAAAGCTTTTAACGCTTGATCAGATACTGTGACATTTTCAAGCCATCTGTGTTTGCAAAACTTGAGCATGGGGATGCTGCATCTAGTAGCTTTGATGAAGTCCTCATGGGTGCAGGAGCATCTTGGAATAGCCAATACAAAGATAAAAGCAAGTGCTCTATATCCGCATCCCTAAATGCAGAGTTTAACACATGCAGACCACAAGAGCCAATGTTTAGGAGTGACTTGTCCACCTGTTTTTGTATCTCCCGCTGGCGTGTCAAAAACCTTCCAGTTCACATTAGGTCCATCCATTGACAGCTGGAAAAGGTTTTTAATTCCAACTTCAGACAATGTTTTACACATATTTTCCACTAAATCTGTAGCAGCAGAATGTCCAAGAAATTCAGAGGCAAAATATTTGATTTTAACTTCTCCTCTTTCCCACACGCATATGTGAATGCCCAGTTGTTTTGTGTGCAAGCTATGGTTCAATATCACAACGTATTAAGTTTGTTCAGATGCTTCTTTCATTGAGAGTGGCTTCCAAAAGCTTTTTGTTATTGACAGATGTGACCGAGGTGATTATGCAAACACTGTATAATTAATACTGCTGGACAGGGTATGAATTACACAGAGGACTTTGGGAGAGCCCGGTGATTGGGGGGGGGGTTTATTTTGCCTTGGCCCCCAAAATGCCTTGGGTGATCTGAATTTTATTTATTATATGAATATTGGCTAGAAATTAAATATAAATGTAAAAAGGTGTAGTGGGATAAATCTACTTACATTTTCATTTTCAAACTCTTTGTTTTGTTTTTTTGTTTTATATGTGACTATGTTCCTGTCCTCTCTGTCTCTGATCTTCCTGCATCTCCTCTCAATCCTCTAGAAAAACTGCTTTTGAACTAAACGGATCAAAGGGATCCACCAGACAAAAAATAGCGGAGTGCACGAGGTAAAGTCACCGGAGCATGGGTGATGAGCTCTGCAGTAGCGGAGCGCATCAGACACGAATAAAGGACAGAAATTAGCAGAGAATATCAGAGGACACGAATGATCGCATGAAATTATATTTTTGGTGGTGTGACTTTGAGAATGTTACCGTGGCCGTGTGCAGGACGCAGCTGCCTGAAGCGCATCAATAGTCAGTGCTCTGCTGCTCTCTGCCCCTCCGCTCAAAAGAATCCCCGCTACGCTAAGACTCAATAACAATAAGAGAAAATAACGTAAAATAGGTAGAAACAGGAGTATTTTTCAGTGCTCTCCGAGTGTGTAGGTTGAGGGCTTCCAGCTCCCCCATAATTCAAACCCTGCTCCTGGATGAAAACTCGGACATTGTCATCTGTAGCATAAGCAAAGACCATCTAATGCCTGAAAGGTCACCAGACATGCAGTGTCCAGCAAAGGTTCTTCATACCAAAACAATGGCCTTGTTTATTGTCTCTACACCCTTGCTATCTGGGTATTCGTCAAAACAAAAGGTTTCATGCCTCTGTTTACCCGTCTCTGCAGAGAACAAGGTCTTCCAGATGGAGACAGAACTCTTATCTTAGTTTAATAAAAGACTCTTATTTTTGCTCATGAAATGAATTCTTTCACTTTACTGGTTAATTAGTTTGAATGCTTAACAGCATTCAAACTATTGTTTTTCTGTTTCTCTTTATTATTAGTTTATATGCTGTTAAGCATTCAAACTATTGTTTTCCTGTTTCTCTTTCTTCTTCTTCTTCTTCTTCCGTATTCCGTACAATTTTTTTGGACCTCATCTTCAACAATTTTTCAGCTATTTCAACAAGTTTGGTATCAAACCGTTCAGCTCGTTCAGGTCATTCCGGGAATGACTTTTGGTATTGATATCTTCAACCGTTTCCGAGATATTCAGCATTTTCTGCGATTTTTTCAGCCCATTGAAATGAATGGGAAATGCTTCAAATTGCTCAATTTTTCACAAAATCCCTTCAGCTCTTTGAACTTTAACTTCTTCAACATACTTCAACTTAGAGACTTCATTCAACTTTTAACAAACCCAGAACAAGTTAACCCATTATCGATTGTCTCTGCTTCTTGATATGTTTTACGGTTTTTCTATAATCATAGGTTAAACTTGAGGTACGATTTTGGAAATTTCAGGAACTTCTCCTCCTCCCCCCATTCAAAAGAATAGGGCTCAAAACCGACTTTGATCCACTTCGGAAAGTGTCCTGAGAGAACCATAGAACCGATGGAAATGAGACTTGCACTGGATGAAAGCTGACGGATTTTCCTCCGTTTTTATGTAAAATTTATGGACGTACTCCAAAAGTTGTGGTTGTAGCGTTAATCAGTTCGGACTGTAAACACTTTTCTGAAATCTTTCCCGTCCACTCTAACCTGAACATTCCGCACTCTAACATTTCAAGGTCACTTTTTCTGCAAACAAATGTTTACTACACCCACACCGTTTACGCTACTGAAAGAAATTAAACCTCAAAAAGTAGGAATTTTTGTCAGCTTCGATGGGATGTCTTCATTTTAGCTGTAGGTGTCACGGTGCGGGCGCTACGAGCCTCAGAAGGCTGATAGTGCCAGATTTTCTCCCATTGACGCCCATGCAAATGATTCTCAGATCTTGTGCTTCGATCGCTGTCTGAGAGCTGAAATCGTCTCGTCATATCTCCTACTATATTCAACGTAGCCACACAAAAATTCACACAGAGCACCATCAAAGCCTTCAGCCACTAATGGTTTTGAAATTTTTCGAATCGGTGTAATACTTTTCGAATGGTGATGAGACGTTCGAGGCCTGCAAATTGAAGTTTGGAGCTGCAGATCATGAAATCGGCAGTTTCAGACAATTTCTCTAAAGAAAAATCTGCTACGACCACATTTTTTTGAGTACAATCATCAAATACGCAAAAACAGTAGTTTTACTCGTCCGCTTCGATGGGATGTCTTCGTTTTAGCTTTATCTGCCACGGTTCTTGAGTTACAAACGTCAGAAGGAGGATTCAGCCACATTTTCCTCCCATAAAAAACAGGCATTTTCTGCTCCGGTCTCTGTCAGACAGCAGAAATCATCTCATCATATCTCCTACAAATATTCTAGGTAGGCACATAAAAATTTCAACATAGCAACACCAAAGCCTTCTGATGCTGACGCTTTTGGAATTTTTCAAATCGGTGCTATACTTTTCGAATGGTGATGAGAAGTTGGAGGCCTCAGATCTGACATCTGAAGCACAGATCCAAAGCCTTCCTCATTAAGGGGCCTGCCTGCTGCATCTAATAGCATCAGAGCAGTGGTGTGATAATGGAGCTTTCTGATTGGTTTAGACTTTCCCGCTATTTAGACTGACAGCGGATATACTGAAAAGCTATTTTAAGTAGAATCCTACTGGAGACTTGTGGCTTCTCTATCAGTCTGTCTGCTTGTTTCAGCAAACCAGTATCATAACCAGCATCTGGTTTAAGACCAGAACCAGGATCAGAACCAAGACTAGAGCCAGTGTTAGATGAGATACAGGAACAGAACAAATACCCGGACCTGAATCAGGATCAGAACCCAGACCCGAATCAGGATCAGAACCCAGACCCAGAATCAATACTCTCTCCCTCTCTCTCTCTCTCTCTCTCTCTCTCTCTCTCTCTCTCTCTCTCTCTCTCTCTCTCTGTCTCTGCCCTCACTATTCCACCCTCTCTCTCTCTCTCTGTCTCCCTTTCTCTCTCCCTCCCTTCCTTCCTCCCTACCCCTCTCTGTTTCTCTCTCTCAATCTCTCTATCTCTCTCAGTCTGTCTCCCTCTTTCTCTCTCTCTGTCTGTCTTCCTCCCTCCCTCCCTCGCTCTCCCCCCTCTCTCTTTCTCTCTGTCCCTCACTATGCCTCCCTCTCCCCCTTTTCTCTCTTTCTGTGTCTCCCTCCCTTCTACTCTCCCCCTCTCCCTCTCTCTTCTGTCCCTCACTCTCTCTCCCTTCCTCCCTACCCTTTCTCTCTCTCTCTCTCTCGCTCTCTGTCTCTCTCTCTCTATCTCTCTCTTTCTGTCTCCCCCGTCTCTCTGTCTTCCTCCCTCCCTCTCTCCCCCCCTCTCTTTCTCTCTATGTCCCTGACTCTTCCTCCCTACCTCTCTATATCTCTGTCCCTCACTCTTTCTCTCTCCCTCCCTTCCTCCCTACTCCTCTCTCTGTCTCTCGCTCTCTCTCTCTCTCCCTCTCTCTCTCCTCTACCTGTCTCTCTCTATCGCTCCCTAACCCCCCCTTCCCCCGTCTCTCCCTGATTGGCTGAGAGTTTTCAAATTTTTTCTGGCTAAACAGACATACACACCCGCACATATTATATATCAAATTGTTCAGCTTGGTCGAAGGAACCCAATGACCCCCCGCCCCCCATCCCTGCTCTCTGATTGGCTGAGAGAGTTCAAGCTTCTTCTTGGTTAACAGAAATACACACCCAGACATATTATACATCAAATCGATCGGCTTGCTCTTAGGAACCCAATGACCCCCCCGCCCCCCATCCCTGCTCTCTGATTGGCTGAGACAATTTAAGCTTCTTCTTGGTTAAAGATGCATTACTGAATTAGGAAAACAAAGTTAGCTTTTAACGTTTTTTTTTCATGCCTCTTAACAACGTTCTAATGTAGTATAGCTATAAAAATATTGTGGAGATTAAAAAAAAAACGAAAAAAATTAATAAAGTGGTTCTCTCGCATTTGTCTAAAAACCTCAGCCAATCATTGCTTTCGTACCGAAACCAACGATTGGACCACTAACTTGTCTATCTCGCCGAACCTAAGCATTTCCGCACTTCCCCGTGTCCTCCATTAACGCGCACGGGAGCATTTTTCAGCAGAACACACCGGAAGTGACACGCTGGGCCGGAAGTCAGCTACCGCGCTCAGTTATGGCAGAGAAGGGAAAACAGCCGGCTAGTACTACTTCTATTGTTGGAAAAACTACCAGAGTCTCAAAAAGAAAAACGCCATTTGAGCTAGCAGAAAACAAAAAACGTTTGGACACAGAAAGAGGACAAACCGGGGTGAATATTGACTCAGCGTTTCCAAGATGGAGACAACTACGGGAGACACACGGCCTGATGGGATGGTTGCTATCTTTCTTTTGGACAGGTAATTCTTGCTTTATATTACAACATCCTAGCATCATAAAGGCATTGTTTGATTATTTTAGTTTGGTTTTAAAGATTGAACGGGATCATAGCTTTGTTTTATCCTTGTGCATGACTTTATTTGCACATTTCTTTGTTAGCAGTAATAGCACGTTATGCTAATGCTACGTAAACAGCTATCGTTACGGACTTTATTTATGGAAAAAATAAGCGGTGACATACGCATTGGGATCAGCTTAGTCATTTATATAATTTCCCCGCTAATATCTTCCCTTTTTTGTTGTTAGTTACAAAATGCATCATCTTCAACTCATTCATGGTGTGAACAAACCTACTGCCCAGCTGTTTCTGCTACGATTGTGACCGGTAGGTGTAGATTTACTTCTAACATGTGTTGTAGAATATGTATGCTCTTATGTCCACCAGAGTCATTTGCATCAAGTTGCTGCATGTGAGAACATAAATGTCTGCAGCTTTCTCCAATTCTCCTGATCAAACTGTAATTTAAGTAAAACAGTGACTGCAAATCTTATTTGTGATAAGAAATAGTAAGTTATTTATTTTTGATAATATATTATTTTATACCATTTATTTCATTATTTTTGTAAAACAAATAGTAACAAAATAAATACAACTTATAAATACCTGAATGAAAAGGAGCAGATTCAAAGAAAATCTTATACATAATCTGCCCCACTCACACCAGTAGTTACATCTGTAATAAATAAAATGTGTTTAACTAATAAATTTAACTGAAAGACAGCTGCAGACCATCACGCTAATGATTTACTAAATTTACCGTTCTTGTAACATCATCTATTCATGGCAGTAAAAAACAGGAAGAAACAAATGACAAATAAAAAACCAAAGATTAATGCTTATATTTTATCATATTGTTTTAAGTCTTATTAAACATTGTAATTGATTTAGCTTCTTTCATCTCTGACTCCAGATTGTTCCATAAACCGACTCCACACACAGAAACACATCGCTCCAACACTTTGGTCATGAATCTTGGTTTTATAAATATCTAAATTTGAATTTTTGTAACTCAGCAAATAACGGCCTGGTTGGAGCTCTGCAACTACTTTGACTAATGACTCTCATTGCTCTTTTTTTTGTAAAATCAAAACTGGATCAGTGTATGTTTTATATGTACTTCCCCAGATTTCAATGCAATAAGACATATATGGAACAATCAGAGTATTGTATAATAGACATAATGCATTATTATTCAAATACTTATTTACTCTGTGTAGTACAGCAAATGCCTTTTCTATTTTTATGTTTATACCATTAATATGTGGCTTCCAGGAAATATTTTCATCAATAATGAACCCCAAAAACTTACTTTTCCTCACTCTATCAACAGTAATGCCTTCTATAGCCAGTGAAATGTCAGTATTTACTCCTCTCTCTTTTGTACTGATCCAGTCATGGGCTTCCACACCTCCTGCTCACCGTCTTCATGACCTGTCCTCTGGCCAGTGGGTTGTTTGAGTGACTGAAGAACCCACGACCCTTCTCCACCTTCTCCTGCTGCTCCAGCACATCTCCACATCTCCAGCACATCTCTCGCTTAACGATGCTTAGTTTGAGGAGATGATGGCAGACGAGAAGCTTTTGTCTGAAGCGAACGAGCTGGAGCTTTGCCCGTTGGACATCAGTCATTACAAGGTGAACGGGGCGGTTTGTCTTTATCGTTTTTCTTGCTTTTCATTTGAATTTTTTATTTTAAGCCTCAGCTTTCATTTCTCTTCAGGTGGTTTCCCAGGTGAGGTCCGGCTGTGAGAGCCTCTCAGAAGAAAATTTAGCAAAGCTCGGTGTGGAGTTGTTCAACTGCCAGGCAGAGATCAAGGGGTGCTGGACTTTCGTGTGTAAATGGTAACGTTTTATTCTGTTTAAACAGATGTTTCCTGACACAAAAACAGTGTTTATGAAATTTTATACCATTTGATTCTCAGAGCATTAAGGAGTGCACGTCTGACAGGGATCCAGACATGTGGAACACCTACCACATCGTAAGTAAACGAACTCGCTCGCTTTGCTACACGACCCGTCAGCAGCTCTTTTTGAGCCGAGTAGAGCTCACATTAACATCCTCATCTCCACGGTGACCAGCCAGGTATAGCTGAGTTCTCCTGAAGGATCTCCTTTGTGCTGTGAGGCTGCAGATCTGGGCTTATCCTCCCTGCTTGTGTTTTGTATTAAACAGAAGGGACAGCTGGAGCTGAAGGACCTGACTGCAGCTTCTCTGGACAAGCTGATGGAGGCCACGGGGTCCTGCAGGCCCAAGAGGGGAAACTGGAGCAGATGGAGACCTCAAATCCTGGAACGACTGGGTCATCGCTTCTGGACAGCAACTGGTGGCTCAACTCACCAACAGAAACTCCTATCACACAAGTGGGTCAGTACGGACTGGTTCGGGAAGCAAATTTGGTTTCACATCTGGGTCGTGTGTGCCTTTTCCGTTCTGAGGTGACATTTGGCTCTTACACACTAGCACCAGATCGGTACGGCCGGGCCGAAAGATTTGGTTTCACATCAGGGGAGCCCGAGAATTTCCAGCGCCAAACCAGACGCGTTTTCAGCCCTCTTCCCAAGGCGGTCTGACTTGCGCAGAAACCGGGCCAACACACCCACTGCCGACTCATTGGTTGGCTCAAATTCACGCCTACCTTTAGGGGGAACCTCCGATTAGCGGCTAGAATCCGCCAGCGGGGGCTTCCCACATGCGCGCTTCATAATCACTCTGAATGCGGAAGAGTTAACAAGCCTCTGACTGAAGCTGTTTTATCTGTTTCCGTCTGCTGTGATGAGTGGAGCGCAGCGTGCACACACACACACACACACACACTGACACAGTGTTGCCACACAGCCTTTGTTTCATAAGGAAGAGACCGCAGACTTCTCCGCGCTCCTTTGACCCACCCAGCCATTTCTCTGTTCCCGTCTGCTGTGAGGAGCGCAGCGCACACACACAGTGCTGCCACACAGCCTTGGTTTAATAAGGAAGACACTGCGCAGGCTTCTCTGCACTCCTTTGACCCGCCCACATGCTCGGAGATGCGCTACGACATCACTGATATATTTCCAATTTTTCGTGCGCATTTCTGAGACCGCCTATCACGTCCGCATTCCAAAGGTTGTCCTGGGCAACGTGTGTAAACAACCAGGCGGGGCCGACTGAGGTCGACCGATCGGGGCTAGTGTGTAAGCGCCATTTATTTCATCCTCGGCAGTCTGACTGGGATCAAGGTGACACTGAAATGCCCGCCTGCCGCCTCAGAGAATCAGCCAGCAGGGGCTGTCGAGTAAACATCTCTTGTCTGTAGAACCTCGAGATAACAATAAACAGATGAGAAACAAAAGTTGCCCACTAGATGGTGCTGTGGCAGCATAATTACTCCACAGACAGTAATATAATTATTTCTCTAGGTCATTGCAATTACTTTCAATTTATAGTTAAAAAAAAACTGCAAACTGAGTACAGAGTACTTTTATTTATCAAGACTGAAAACAACTGAACAAGAAATAAAGTAAAAACTCAAATTTCCTGCAAACAAAGTATTTCAGATACAATCTCTTCTATTCTAGCTGGATATTACAAAGAGCTGCATCATGTGAATTTGGTTTTTATATTTGTCATCAACAGAAGTTAGATTTGAGTCATGAATGTCTTCATGCAGAATTAAAACTTTATCAGAACATTTTCTATTTGTGATAGTAATTTATTCTTTGTTGTAGAGAAACAAAAATGCCAAATTGATGTTTTCTTTGTCTTTCAGGAGGGAGACGCCCACAGCACGGAGACGCTGATCAGCTGAAGTGATCCAGCCCAAAGTGGCTTCTCACTAAATGACCCTGTTGTTTTTAATAGAGGCATATGGGTCTTTTGAGAAATGTACAAAATGTTCATTTTAGGTTTTAAATAAAAATCCTTAATGCTACATTGATTGGAATTTTGTTTATCGTATGGATGTGTTTAACATGCGTTTTGAACAAAGAACCCAACAGTTGTGTTCTTTTTTTAATTATAATTTTACATTTGAATAACATAAATCAAACACCATGAGAAAGTAATAAAATACAGACTACTACGTTTACAAAAATATACACAGTGATCACATATGGACAAAGGCAATTTAGCAGTGGTAAATACAATTAAATGAGTATCACCAACAGTCTTTGGTTGTTTGTAGTTTGATTCTGCTACAGATGAAACATTTATTGTCCATGTGGTAGCTGTCCCAAATCCTCCAGAAACACCAACTTGGTATTATAACCCTGTGACCATGTCTCAGTGGTCCATATTGCCAGACCACAAACTGACGGTATGCTGCATGTCTCAACTCCACCATGATGCATCTGATTCCTGAGCCGCCAACGGTGGAGCATGGTGATGTTACATCCATGATGAAAACAAGAGGCTTGGGTCACGTGTTAAACAACGCTCCAGCAATCTGTGGGATGTTTCCAGGATTAGGGATCTGATTCATGTCTGTTGAAAGATAAAGAACATGAGTTGGTTGGTTAATTTTCTACATGCTTATGAAAAGTGGTAAAAACAACTTGAACATAATATTTTACTATCCTAATGTAGAATGTCAAGAAAAATGTTGAACTATGCAAATAACTTTTAGCAATTTTATCAATTAGCTTAAAAATGACTACAAAATGCAAAGAGTAATACCAATACAATTATGTTTTGGTAGATGGATGCTTTGACTATTATTGATGTCATACCACATTCAGTGATGTTGAAGTTTTATCCAACCTACGTAATACAATAAATTATTTTTCACAAACAGTGAAATGGGTTCTGCACACCTGTACACAGGAAGAAAAAGATCTAAAATTAATATACCTTATATTCAGCAATCCTTTGCTGTAAATCCTCAACTGGACGTGCATCTTGGATTGAAAGACTTGACGTAGTTGCTCCCTCTGGACTGTTTGTGCTGAGATTAGCCATGGTTGTTCCAGTAACAGCAGCTCTAGGTTCCGTCCGGTACATATTCTCTATAGGACCCAGCAAGGCTCTTGTCATGGAAACTATGTGGAAAAATTAAAAAAAGAGAAACCGTTTCACTACAAAACAAGAGGCCCCAACAATATTTGAATGACAAACTCAAAGAAGTTGTTCTGTCAGACAGCTATTAGCAGGATTAGCTTATCATTTTTGCTATTACTAGCAGGCTACCATGCTATTTATTAGTCTTTGTAATGAAAATAAGCCCTACATAAACATGTTAAAACATACTTCGCTACCATATGAATAAGATAAAATGAAACATTTATGTTAGACGTTTATATTGTTTATCTTTCACTTACCGGTGATTCCGCCATATTGATTCATGAAAACTGCGGCTGGTGTTCTGCTCTCTCTTGTTCACTGTGGCAATGCGCGTTCCCATATCCGGAGGGGCGCGGCCTAGGGATTATAGCCGACGGGAGGGGTGAGAGTTCTGGGAAAGTGCTTGTGTAAGCTAGCTAGCTGGGCCTAGCTTGTTTGCATATTCGTTATAGCACCTTTAATAGAAATACGCACCCACACATATTATACATCAAATTGATCGGCTTGGTCTAAGGAACCCAATGCCCCCCCACCCCCAATCCCTGCTCCCTGATTGGCTGAGAGAGCTCAAGCATCTTTTTGGATAACAGAAATACGCACCCACACATATTATACATCAAATTGATCAGCTTGGTCTGATGAACCCACTGCCCCCGCTCGCACCCCCCCTCCCGCCCATCCGGGCTCTCTGATTGGCTGAGAGAGTTCAAGCTTCTTCTGGGTTAACAGAAATACACCCCCAGAAATGTTATACATCAAATTGATCGGCTTGGTCTAAGGAACCCATTGCCCCCCCACCCCCTGCTCTCTGATTGGCTGAGAGATTTCAAGCTTCTTCTGGGTTAACAGAAATACGCACCCACACATATTATACATCAAATTTATCAGCTTGGTCTGATGAACCCACTGACCCCGCTCGCACCCCCCCCCTCCCGCCCATCCGCTCAAATTATTATACAGAGAGCCAGTTTAATGAAAGATTTTCATCTGGACAACATTTTTCTATCATTCATTTTAACAGCAGAAGCCTATATACCAACTTCCAATACATTAGAGTACATCAAGCAGTTTGTTAATCCGTTCAGCATTATAGCGATTTCTGAAACATGGATAAAACCAGAAAAAGGGGTAGATTTTGAAATTGATGGCTATGAATTAAATTATCGGAATAGAAAAAATAAAAGTGGGGGAGGTGTAGCAATATATGTGGATAAAAGCTTAAAGTTTAAGGTAGTGGAGAGTATAACTGTAGCAATAGAGGATCTGCTGGAATGCATCACGGTAGAGATCTGTATGGAAAAGAGGAAGAATATTATTGTTGGTTGTGTTTATAGGGCTCCTGGATCTAGTGTGGATATTTTTACAGAGTGGATGGAAAAAAAATATATATTTTCCAAAGTTCAACCCTACTGAGACTTTAGTTTTCTGATGTTTAGAATTGTTTTCTCTTTTCTCCACTTACTTATTTGGCTTTATTACACTTGTTAGTGATGTTTTGCTCTTAAATCATTAAATCTTTTCAGCTCATGTTTACAATTAAGCAAAGTTTTCGCAGCAGAAATCTGCTTATTTCAGTTCAGCTACTCGGCATCTTCAGCTATCAGTTTCAAATTTCAGCATATCCTGCTAAATTCACAATTCAACTAATTGTGAAAATTTAGCTATTAAACTACTTATACTCAATTATAAGCTGTTTAAACATTTTAGCAGCAAAGATTTTTAAACTATGTTTAGATAGTTCATTTTTCTGCTGTTTTCTCTGTTCTCTATCTACTTTTCGGGCTTTTTAAAACTTAGCAATTTTTGCTCCTAAACAAAAATTGCTCCTAAATCTTCAAATACATTGACAATTAAGCTTAGTTTTAGCTTCAATTCAGCAGTTTCAGCTATCATATTCAGCAACAAAGCATTCAAACGCATTTCTGCAAGAAATGCAATTTATCTAGTTATTCTTCTTCTTCTTCCGTATTCCGTACACTTTTTTGGACCTCTTCTTCTACAATTTTTCAGCTATTTCAACAAATTTTCAAACTGTTCAGCTCGTTCAGGTCATTCCGGGAATGACTTTTGGTATTGATATCTTCAACCGTTTCCGAGATATTCAGCTTTTTCTGCGATTTTTCAGCCCATTGAAATGAATGGGAAATGCTTTAAATTGCTCAATTTTTCACAAAATCCCTTCAGCTCTTTGAACTTTAACTTCTTCAACATACTTCAACCTAGAGACTTCATTCAACTTTTAACAAACCCAGAACAAGTTCAACTATTCTCGAATGACAGCTTCTTGATATCTTTTACGTTTTTTCTATAATCACAGGTTAAACTTGAGGTACGATTTGGAAGTGTTCAGGACTTTCTCCTCCTTCCCCCATTCAAAAGAATAGGGCCGAAAACCGACTTTGCTCGACTTCAGACAGTGTCCTGAGAGAACCGTAGAACCGATGGAAATGATACTTGCGCTGGATGAAAGCTGACGGATTTTCCTCCGTTTTGATGTATAATTTATGGACGTACTCAAAAAATTGTGGTTGTATATACATATACACTCACAAGTGAAAAAAAATCAAGTTTTTTTATTTGACATAATAATTATAAAACATGGGACACAGTCTTAGCTGCCCCAGATTTGGTCCAGGAAAACAATAATCCCCAGACTGCTATATAATTTTTTTACTTTATAATCACTATACTGTAGATAATTTATTGATGCCCTGTTTAAGCTAAGTTGTAAATGGGGCCCATATAGCATATATATTGATTGTTTCATCTCCTTTGATTCAGTAGATTTTCACAAAAGAATTTTATGTTTTTCTTTCCTTAACAGAATGGACACTTAGGGAGCATACAGTCTATTCTACACATTATTTAAATAGAAATACAAGAACATTTTTTTTAGCCTATGTGAGTTATCAGACTTCCAACTTAGTATCTTTAAATGTATATTTTGGCCAAATCCACCTGTTAAGATGCAGCAATGTTTTTCCACAGACCTGCAGTGTTGTGAGTTTCATGAGCCCACAGAGTTTAAATAATTTAGTTCTGCTCTTGAGTATCAACAGTGATGCTCATAAACCTTTAGATGGACTTAAACTGTTATGCTGTTGGTTTAAAAAGCAGGAATGTGATCCGTTATTAGGAACCAGGCAGCAGAGAACGNGAGTACTTCGAAGACCTCCTCAATCCCACCGGCACGTCTTCCAGGATGGAAGCAGAGTCTGGGGATTTTGGGTTGGGCTCTCCAATCTCTGGAGCTGAGGTCACTGAGGTGGTCAAAAAACTCCTCGGTGGCAAGGCTCCGGGGGTGGATGAGATCCGCCCGGATTTCCTTAAGGCTCTGGATGCTGTGGGGCTGTGTTGGTTGACGCGGCTCTGCAATATCGCGTGGACATCGGGGGCAGTTCCACTGGATTGGCAGACCGGGGTGGTGGTCCCCCTATTTAAAAAGGGGGACCGCAGGGTGTGTTCCAACTACAGGGGGATCACACTCCTGAGCCTCCCTGGTAAGGTCTATTCAGGGGTTCTGGAGAGGAGGGTCCGTCGGATAGTCGAACCTCGGATTCAGGAGGAGCAATGTGGTTTTCGTCCTGGCCGTGGAACACTGGACCAGCTCTATACCCTTGGGGGGGTCCTGGAGGGTGCGTGGGAGTTCGCCCAACCAATCTACATGTGTTTTGTGGATTTGGAGAAGGCGTTCGACCGCGTCCCTCGGGGGGCCCTGTGGGGGGTACTCTGGGAGTATGGGGTACCAGGCCCCTTGATACGGGCTGTTAGGTCCCTGTACGACCAGTGTCAGAGCTTGGTCCGCATTGCCGGCAGTAAGTCGGGCTCGTTTCCGGTGAGAGTTGGACTCCGCCAAGGCTGCCCTTTGTCACCGATTCTGTTCATAACTTTTATGGACAGAATTTCTAGGTGCAGCCAAGGTGGTGAGGGGATCCGTTTTGGTGGCCTAAGGATCAGGTCTCTGCTTTTTGCAGATGATGTGGTCCTGTTGGCTTCGTCAGAACGTGATCTCCGGCTTTCGCTGGAGCAGTTCGCAGCCGGGTGTGAAGCAGCTGGGATGAGAATCAGCTCCTCTAAATCCGAGACCATGGTCTTGAGTCGGAAAAGGGTAGAATGCCTTCTCCAGGTCAGGGACGAGGTCCTGCCCCAAGTGGAGGAGTTTAAGTATCTCGGGGTCTTGTTCACGAGTGAGGGAAGGGTGGAGCGTGAGATCGACAGGCGGATTGGTGCTGCATCTGCAGTGATGGGGGCGTTGTACCGGTCTGTCGTGGTGAAGAGAGAGCTGAGTCGAAAGGCGAAGCTCTCAATTTACCGGTCGATCTACGTTCCTACCCTCACCTATGGTCACGAGCTTTGGGTAGTGACCGAAAGAACGAGATCGCGGATACAAGCGGCCGAAATGAGTTTTCTTCGCAGGGTGGCTGGGCTCTCCCTTAGAGATAGGGTGAGGAGCTCGGTCATCCGGGAGGGGCTCGGAGTAGACCCGCTGCTCCTCCACATCGAGAGGAGCCAGTTGAGGTGGCTCGGGCATCTGATTAGGATGCCTCCTGGACGCCTCCCTGGTGAGGTTTTCCGGGCACGTCCAACCGGGAGGAGACCCAAAGGAAGACCCAGGACACGCTGGAGAGATTATGTCTCTCGGCTGGCCTGGGAACGCCTTGGGATTCCCCCGGAGGAGCTGGCCCAAGTGGCTGGGGAGAGGGAGGTCTGGGCTTCCCTCCTTAAGCTGCTGCCCCCGCGACCCGACTCCGGATAAGCGGGAGAAAATGGATGGATGGATGGATGGATACACTTGTTAGTGATGTTTTGCTCTTAAATCATTAAATCTTTTCAGCTCATGTTTACAATTAAGCAAAGTTTTCGCAGCAGAAATCTGCTTATTTCAGTTCAGCTACTCGGCATCTTCAGCTATCAGTTTCAAATTTCAGCATATCCTGCTAAATTCACAATTCAACTAATTGTGAAAATTTAGCTATTAAACTACTTATACTCAATTATAAGCTGTTTAAACATTTTAGCAGCAAAGATTTTTAAACTATGTTTAGATAGTTCATTTTTCTGCTGTTTTCTCTGTTCTCTACCTACTTTTTGGGCTTTTTAAAACTTATCAATTTTTGCTCCTAAACAAAAATTGCTCCTAAATCTTCAAATACATTGACAATTAAGTTTAGTTTTAGCTTCAAGTCAGCAGTTTCAGCTATAATATTCAGCAACAAAGCATTCAAACGCATTTCTGCAAGAAATGCAATTTATCTAGTTATTCTTCTTCTTCTTCCGTATTCCGTACACTTTTTTGGACCTCTTCTTCAACAATTTTTCAGCTATTTCAACAAATTTTCAAACTGTTCAGCTCGTTCAGGTCATTCCGGGAATGACTTTTGGTATTGATATCTTCAACCGTTTCTGAGATATTCAGCTTTTTCTGCGATTTTTCAGCCCATTGAAATGAATGGGAAATGCTTCAAATTGCTCAATTTTTCACAAAATCCCTTCAGCTCTTTGAACTTTAACTTCTTCAACATACTTCAACCTAGAGACTTCATTCAACTTTTAACAAACCCAGAACAAGTTAAACTATTCTCGAATGACAGCTTCTTGATATCTTTTACGGTTTTTCTATAATCACAGGTTAAACTTGAGGTACGATTTGGAAATGTTCAGGACTTTCTCCTCCTTCCCCCATTCAAAAGAATAGGGCCGAAAACCGACTTTGCTCGACTTCAGACAGTGTCCTGAGAGAACCGTAGAACCGATGGAAATGAGACTTGCGCTGGATGAAAGCTGACGGATTTTCCTCCGTTTTGATGTATAATTTATGGACGTACTCAAAAAATTGTGGTTGTAGCGTTTTTTAGTTTTGAGGTTTCTAGTTTATTAAAATCTGTCATCTCCACTCTGAGCTGAACATTCCGCACTCTAACATTTCAAGGTCACTTTTTCTGCAAACAGATGTTTACTACACCCACACCGTTTACGCTACTGAAACAAATGATACCTCAAAAAGTAGGAATCTTTGTCAGCTTTGATAGGATGTCTTCATCTTAGCTGTAGGTGTCACGGTGCGGGCGCTACGAGCCTCAGAAGGCTGATAGTGCCAGATTTTCTCCCATTGGCAGCCATTCAAATTATTCTCAGCTTAGGTGCTTCGATCGCTGTCTGAGAGCTGAAATCGTCTCGTCATATCTCCTACAATATTCAACGTAGCCACACAAAAATTCACACAGAGCACCATCGAAGCCTTCAGCCACTTACGGTTTAGGAAGTTTTTGAATCGGTGCAATACTTTTCAAATGGTGATGAGACGTTCGAGGCCTCCAATTTGACATTTGGAGCTTCAGAACAGGCGATCTGCAGATTCTGATGACTTTCTTTAAACAAAAATCTGCTACGACCACATTTTTTTTTGAGTACACTCATCAATTACTCAAAAACAGTAGTTTTACTCGTCC
>SSNS01000708.1:121798-132758 GCA_006937985.1 Aphyosemion australe | reverse complement strand
TACCTCTGCACTGGCATCAGATGGTTATTAGTAATTTTATTAATTTGATAATTTGTTAAACCTAAGTAAACAAACAGCCAGCTTATTTTGATAACCCAGACATCACATTTCCTTGGTTACTTTGAATAAATCCTCAATAAAATATAAAGGTATTCAACAGGAAACCCCCTTCCCCCGGACGCCCCACACAGATGGTGAAAAGTGGACATGTCCGAGGAAAAGAGGACGTTTGGTCACCCTAGATAAAGTAAAATTCCATAACTTTTCCAGGGCCTGGAAATTTGATTCTCAAATTCCATGACTTTTCCAGGTTTTTCATGACCGTACAGACCCTGTGAGATTCTTATTTTGGTATTTAAGAACCTAGTAATCTTTGCTCAGTTTTAGTGAGACATCTTTAGTTGTTTGATAATTGAAAGGTTTAAGTTTTTTTGTAAATAAACCTGATCATCATTTTAACTTTTAAATCTTGTGTTATTGTCTCTTCCTTATTGCACATGAGCCAAGCTCCCCAGGATGGGTCATAACACCACTCACCACATGCAAGTGAGTGACCAAAACAAAGCAGCATGAACTTAACTCCATCTCCAACCACCTCTCAGGCTCAGCAGCCTGCACTCATAAGCGCTACATGTCACCAGATCACAACCCGCCACAACAAAAAAAAAGCAGTTATACAAAATGGAAGGCCTGTCAGTGTTTACTCTTTTACAGTACCAATTTATTAAAATTTTGGAGGGTACTTATTTGAGATTTTATGGTTTTTATTAATCATGCAACAGAAAAATAATCATTAGATTATTCACCTAATTAGTCATTAGAATAGTCGACTATTCGATAACATAATTGCCCCAAATAATCGTTTTAAAAATAATCGTTTACCCCCAGCCCTAGTCTGCAGTCTTGTGCAGTCTGACCGCTGCACAAAGCCTTCTCCAGCATATCCCAAAGATTCTCAATGGGGTTAAGGTTTGGACTCTGTGGTGGCCAATCCATGTATGAAAACGATGTCTCGTGCTCCCTGAACCACTCTTTCACTATTTGAGCCCGATGAATCCTGGCATTGTCATCTTGGAATATGGCCGTGCCATCAGGGAAGATGGAATAACCTGGTCATTCAGTATATTCAGGTAGTCAGCTGACCTCATTCTTTGAGCACATCCTGCTGCAGCAACCCCAGATCATAGCCCTGCCCCCACAGGCTTGTACAGTAGGCACTAGGCATGATGGGTGCATCACTTCATCTGCCTCTCTTCTTACCCTGATGCAACCATCGCTCTGGAACAGGGTCCATCTGGACTCATCAGACCACATGACCTTCTTCCATTGCTTCAAAGTCCAATCTTTATGCTCCCTAGCAAATTAAAGCCTTTTTTTCCAGTTTACCAAACGTTTGAGTCAGGGCCGGCCCTGGGCATAGGCTGACTAGGCCGTTGCCTAGGGCGCCCTCCGCTGGAGGGGGCGCCAAATCCTCCCCCTTTTTTTTTTTTTTTTAATTAATTAATTTTTTGGGGGGGGACACACTATTCATCTCATGTAAACAGCAAAGTAATTAATAAATGAAATAAACAAACAACTAAGTAAATAAATGAATAGATACCGTGTAGAAGTGTGGAGTTTTTACATCTTTTCAGCCATTTCTAGTATTTATATTTGCAGACGGTCCCTGGGCGCTCGCAGCAGTTTCGTGGGCTAGCTGCGTCAGGAGCAGAGGACAGGCAGTTGTTTAGGGAAAAAAATGAGGTTGTAACTTTTTCACTACCTTGCCACGATACTACAGAGGTATGTTTCATAACGACATTCTGATCAGAGTTATTGAATCTTAAATGTCGAATCTGTCAATATCTTGCCAACTTTACTGAAGTTGTAAACGATACGTAAACCTAGCGCCCACGGCGCCCCCTCCTCCGTCTCATTAGCCCCTACCTGCTACTTGGGTCGTTTCTGGTGAGTCAGCTAGCTCAACATGTCAAAACGCCCTAAATGACCTGGTGCCCAGAGGAGGAACAAAGAAAAGAAGAGGAGGAAAAACGCGATAAAGACAGAGGTAAGGAAATGTTACAGTAATGATGATGTAGTTTGTTAGCATCCTGGGGAGGCTTAACTAAGCTAGTTTCTTAATATTGTAACGTTTGTGCAGCACTAAAGCTAGAGACACAATCATATTTAGCTCTTCCCTGCTGAAAAAACCAGCATAGACCAGCATAGGTGTTCCCAGCATATGTTGTGTTTTGGTGCTGGTCCAGTATCCTATCACCAGCATCCCATACTGGACCAGCATCCCAGCACTAAAACACAACTTATGCTGGTAACTATGCTGGTCTATGCTGGTTTTTCAGCAGGGTTACCAGTGGTTTATTAAAGCTGTTAAACAGCTGGGATGATCTGCATCTCACCAGCTGCACATGCAGCTCTCACAGACTGTAAACATTACCTTAAAGCAACAGTAGCAGAGCAGCAGCATCATGAACACATTACAATAACCTCTTAGGATCATTTCAGTGTTCTGGAAGATCTTCAGATGTTTTCATGTTTTGTGTTCTGAGAATTTGGTGTTTCATAATAACTCCTAATAATTATATTATGATCCTTAATCATTTTCTGATCATTTATTATTAATTATGTCTGTTTATTATATTTTTCTGGTCAAAGTGACTTTTTAAACCTCATAGTAGAAAATGGTTTGTATTTTGCAAAAATTCAGATTGATGGTTTTCTTTTTTAGATTATTGCAACATATTATTGTTGCATTAATGATAGTATATAAATGTCAGAGGTCACTACAGAACCCACTGTTAGATACAAATCAGTCATCAGAGGACATTTTAAAAAGCAACCTAAAATCTGTCTTTTTAAAAGGCTTTCCATTGATTCATTGTGTTTTATGTTTTACTTTTATTGTTTTTATCAGTTTTTCTTAGCTTGTCATGTGCAGCACTTTGTGACTGTTGCCTTTAAATGTGCTCTATAGATAAAGTTTTACTCACCTGTTTGCTACTATGTGTGATCTTGTACAGTAACATGTGTATCTGTATCTGTCTAGATGCAGCCTAACAGCTGCTGGAGCTTCTGATGGAACATCCACACCAACACCACCCTGGAGCAGGTAAGTTTAGCCAGATGCCTGTGGTCTCTGACACACTTATATGTTATTGTTATGATTGCTGTTAATGAATGCTACAGCCCTGTTAGTAATTACTGTAAATGTAGGAATCATTAGTTAAATAAAATAATGTTTATTTGTACATTGCAACTTTATGCATAAACTCAATTATTTTATTCATGAAATGAAGTAGAAGGACACAAGCCAAATGCAGTGGTGTGACAGTTTGGATGTGTTCTATGCTTGAATATAGCTACAAGTCAGTCATCATGCATCAGCAGCACCCCCACCTCTGAAATTCAGCCTGAAGCAGGTGAGTCCTGTAACAGTGTGTTAGAGCTGAAGTCCTGTTACTGAACAATACTCTTATGTTGTGCTTCAGGTGTGTTTATTACCAGATGTCCTGTCATTTATACATGACTGTGTGACCTTACTGAAGGATTATTTATATTTACATGTGTGTTTGATTTGCTTCCAGCTGAAGGGACAGACACAGCAGCACTGTTCAACAGCCTGAGGACACAGACACCCATCAACACATCCTAAAGTTCAGGATGAGTCTTTAAAGGCTCCTTTAGACCTGCTGACTGACCTCACCTGTCTGGTAAGATGAAGGTGGAGTTAGTCCAGCTAACATCAGACTTTGAATTTCCACAAAGAGGAGAGTAACTGAAGGAAGTTTGCCCTTATATGCTGGTGGCCCTGAGGATTGCTGCCACAATGCCAGTGACAGTTGCTGCTGCAGAGAGAAGTTTCTCCTGATTGAACCTGATTAAAACATACCTGAGATCCAGCATNTTTTTTTTTTTTTTTAATTAATTAATTTTTTGGGGGGGGACACACTATTCATCTCATGTAAACAGCAAAGTAATTAATAAATGAAATAAACAAACAACTAAGTAAATAAATGAATAGATACCGTGTAGAAGTGTGGAGTTTTTACATCTTTTCAGCCATTTCTAGTGTTTATATTTGCAGACGGTCCCTGAGCGCTCGCAGCAGTTTCGTGGGCTAGCTGCGTCAGGAGCAGAGGACAGGCGGTTGTTTAGGGAAAAAAATGAGGTTGTAACTTTTTCACTACCTTGCCACGATACTACAGAGGTATGTTTCATAACGACATTCTGATCAGAGTTATTGAATCTTAAATGTCGAATCTGTCAATATCTTGCCAACTTTACTGAAGTTGTAAACGATACGTAAACCTAGCGCCCACGGCGCCCCCTCCTCCGTCTCATTAGCCTCTACCTGGTACTTGGGTCACTTCTGGTGAGTCAGCTAGCTCAACATGTCAAAACGCCCTAAATGACCTGGTGCCCAGAGGAGGAACAAAGAATAGAAGAGGAGGAAAAACGCGATAAAGACAGAGGTAAGGAAATGTTACAGTAATGATGATGTTATTTGTTAGCATCCTGGGGAGGCTTAACTAAGCTAGTTTCTTAATATTGTAACGTTTGTGCAGCATTAAAGCTAGAGACACAATCATATTTAGCTCTTCCCTGATGAAAAAACCAGCATAGATGTTCCCAGCATATGTTGTGTTTTGGTGCTGGACCAGTATCCTATCACCAGCATCCCATACTGGACCAGCATCCCAGCACTAAAACACAACTTATGCTGGTAACTATGCTGGTCTATGCTGGTTTTTCAGCAGGGTTACCAGTGGTTTATTAAAGCTGTTAAACAGCTGGGATGAGCTGCATCTCACCAGCTGCACATGCAGCTCTCACAGACTGTAAACATGACCTTAAAGCAACAGTAACAGAGCAGCAGCATCATGAACACATTACAATAACCTCTTAGGATCATTTCACTGTTCTGGAATATCTTCAGATGTTTTCATGTTTTGTGTTCTGAGAATTCGGTGTTTCATAATAACTCCTAATAACTATATGATGATCCTTAATCATTTTCTGATAATTTATTATCAGTTCTGTCTGTTTATTATATTTTTCTGGTCAAAGTGACTTTTTAAACCTCATAGTAGAAAATGGTTTGTATTTTGCAAAAATTCTGATTGATGGTTTTCTTTTTTAGATTATTGCAACAGATTATTGTTGCATTAATGATAGCATATAAATGTCAGAGGTCACTACAGAACCCACTGTTAGATACAAATCAGTCATCAGAGGACATTTTGAAAAGCAACCTAAAATCTTTTTAAAAGGCTTTCCATTGAGTCATTGTGTTTTATGTTTTACTTTTATTGTTTTTATCAGTTTTTCTTAGCTTGTCATGTGCAGCACTTTGTGACTGTTGCCTTTAAATGTGCTCTATAGATAAAGTTTTACTCACCTGTTTGCTACTATGTGTGATCTTGTACAGTAACATTTATATCTGTATCTGTCTAGATGCAGCCTAACAGCTGCTGGAGCTTCTGATGGAACATCCACACCAACACCACCCTGAAGCAGGTAAGTTTAGCCAGATGTCTGTGGTCTCTGACACACTCATATGTTATTATTGCTGTTAATGAATGCTACAGCCTTGTTAGTAATTACAGTCAAATAAAATAATGTTTATTTGTACATTGCAACTTTATGCATAAACTCAATTATTTTATTCATAAAATGAAGTAGAAGGACACAAGCCAAATGCAGTGGTGTGACAGTTTGGATGTGTTCTATGCTTGAATACAGCTACAAGTCAGTCATCATGCATCAGCAGCACCCCCCACCTCTGAAATTCAGCCTGAAGCAGGTGAGTTTTGTAACAGCATGTTAGAGCTGAAGTCCTGTTACTGAACTCTTATGTTGTGCTTCAGGTGTGTTTATTACCTGATGTCCTGTCATTTATACATGACTGTGTGACCTTACTGAATGTTTATTTATATTTACACGTGTGTTTGATTTGCTTCCAGCTGAAGGGACAGACACAGCAGCACTGTTCAACAGCCTGAGGACATAGACACCCATCAACACATCCTAAAGTTCAGGATGAGTCTTTAAGGCTCCTTTAGACCTGCTGACTGACCTCACCTGTCTGGTAAGATAAAGGTGGAGTTAGTCCAGCTAACATCAGACTTTGAATTTCCACAAAGAGGAGAGTAACTGAAGGAAGTTTGCCCTTATATGCTGGTGGCCCTGAGGATTGCTGCCACAATGCCAGTGACAGCTGCTGCTGCAGAGAGAAGTTTCTCCTGATTGAACCTGATTAAAACATACCTGAGATCCAGCATGTATCAATGGACATTTTTTTTACAAACATCAACCCCGAGGTGAGACTGCTGTCATTTAAATGATTCTATAGATGCCTTTGCAGCAAGGAATAGAGCTGCTTGACAGATTGTTGTTGTTGCCGTTGTTCAAATAATAAAAATGAACTGTTGTGATCATTTAGATGGCTGCTGTCCTTAAATTCTGTTTGTACAGGGGGACACTGAGAAAAAAAAAAAGGGGGGGGGGGGGGGCGGGGGCGCCAAGAAGTAATCTCGCCTGGGGCACCAAATTGGGTAGGGCCGGCCCTGGTCATACTGATAAGCCGCATTAACAATAGAAAATATACAGTTTCAGAGCGTTTTGACATCGATATGAAGGTATAAAATGGAGGAAGTTGTTTTGACAAAAAAAAAACATACCAGAGAGCTTTTCTTGATGGTGACCCTGCTAATTATCGATCACCAGAACTGAAGCGCTAGCTCAAATGAAAGTGAAAGTAAAAACTAACCCCCACTAGCAGCGCTGTTGTTTTAAACGCCATTATTCCCATCACGGCTCCTTCTTCCATCCATCCATCCATTGTCTTCCGCTTATCCGGAGTCGGGTCGCGGGGGCAGCAGCTTAAGGAGGGAAGCCCAGACCTCCCTCTCCCCAGCCACTTGGGCCAGCTCCTCCGGGGGAATCCCAAGGCGTTCCCAGGCCAGCCGAGAGACATAATCTCTCCAGCGTGTCCTGGGTCTTCCTTTGGGTCTCCTCCCGGTTGGACGTGCCTGGAAAACCTCACCAGGGAGGCGTCCAGGAGGCATCCTAATCAGATGCCCGAGCCACCTCAACTGGCTCCTCTCGATGTGGAGGAGCAGCGGGTCTACTCTGAGCCCCTCCCGGATGACCGAGCTTCTCACCCTATCTCTAAGGGAGAGCCCAGCCACCCTGCGAAGAAAACTCATTTCGGCCGCTTGTATTCGCGATCTCGTTCTTTCGGTCACTACCCAAAGCTCGTGACCATAGGTGAGGGTAGGAACGTAGATCGACCGGTAAATTGAGAGCTTCGCCTTTCGGCTCAGCTCTCTCTTCACCACGACAGACCGGTACAACGCCCCCATCACTGCAGACGCAGCACCAATCCGCCTGTCGATCTCACGCTCCACCCTTCCCTCACTCGTGAACAAGACCCCGAGATACTTGAACTCCTCCACTTGGGGCAGGACCTCGTCCCTGACCTGGAGAAGGCATTCTACCCTTTTCCGACTCAAGACCATGGTCTCGGATTTAGAGGAGCTGATTCTCATCCCAGCTGCTTCACACNCGCCAAGAAGTAATCTCGCCTGGGGCACCAAATTGGGTAGGGCCGGCCCTGGTTTGAGTGATCGCCGATCACAATCATTCAGGATTTCTTTCCGGCCACATTTCTTCCTCAAAGCTGATGGCTCCATGATTTAAATCTGTAAATTTAGCCAAATGTCTAAGGGTGGAAATATACTTGCTGTTTAACGATGCGTACGCATGTTTAAAATGGCTGCCTTGCATAACTTGCGTTGATTTGAAGTGTCATTTGTGCCCGTCACCCGAAATGAACATGACGCTTTTAAATACTGCAATATACAAGTAACCAGTAGGCAGAGTTGACAAAATGAGCAAGACACACTCACCATGGTCACTCCGTATCTGGTTTAGAGGTCTTTCATACTATCTACGATACTGCTGCTGTCTTTTTTTCTGTCATGAACTCAAAATTAACCAGTTACTAATCTCTTCTATTGACGCCAGGTTTGCTTTGGTTTTAACCCACAAACTCAGCTTTCTATCCAGTCTGGGTACTCTACTGTGCCCCCTAGTGGAATCCCCCAGTACTACATGCAGTGCAGTGCTATGCAGCAGCAAGTATGTGAACAAAGATGCAGCCTGCTTCCTGTGCCAACGCGAGGTTAAACATCAAGTATATTTCCAGCCTAACGCTATTGGCTAATGCTGAGTGAAGGTCATTTAAAATTGCACAGAGCTCTACAGGACAGGGATGGGCTTATCAAAACAAAATTACATATTGCCTACATTATATCATAGTACTGAGTAAGACTATCACTTTTACTGATTTCTAAAAAAATCATACATAATTTTAGCCTGGCAAGCCATCCTATATAATCTTGCCACCACCCATAGACAGACCTCAGTCGTGGGGCGGAATCTATGGTTGTCTTTCGTGACATACTCACCGCTATGGATGTCAGTCAACAGGGCAGTCCGCCATACACTGTCAAAGAAGATGCAAATACATTCTTTTTCTAAATAAAGGATTTAAGTTCAAGTAAGACCTTACCAACGGATGGCCATTAGGGTCAAAAATCCCTGGGAGTGCAATTTTCAAACAAGTATTTCATCAGATTGTTCAACACAAAATGACAGCAAAATGACAAGCACATCTGACTCCCTTTCATCACTGGCAACGAGCGAAGAGGTAAATGTTTAAAACAACGTTTATGAATGGTGAAAGTTTTGTAACCATTTGTTACAAATCTGCAAATGCATTTTGTCCTCACAGGGTCACATAGAAGCAAACATGGCGTCTAATATTGCGTCACCCAGAGACTTTGACCCGTGCCAATGTATTTTAGACCCAATTTTTATGGTTATATGTTATGAAGCCGCCAATATTTTTCAACAACTGGGCATCATTTAATTAATATGTCCATTGATTAATGGTAAAAACTACAAACACACACATACACACACACCTGCTTATCAAACATTGCTCCTTACTGTAAAAGTGATTCACAAGGACAGAGATTGCATACTTGGCAATAAAATGATTCTGATTCAGATCAGGGCTTAGCATACTAGTTAGAAAACCACCAAGCTAACCACGATTAGAAACAGGTTTATTTGTTTGTTGTTTTACACTGAACAGACACAGGTGCATCTGTATTAGTTGTAATGGCCCAGGAAGGGCTCTTATTGCTCTTCACCGGACAAAACGGTCTCTTTATTTATTTTTAAAATTTTATTATTCTTTGGTATATGTTATTGCAGCTCGAACTGAAACGTGAATCCCCACAAATCTTACATCAAAACGACCTGCTTTGTCGGTGGAAGTGTGCTATTACTTTTCTTAGCGTTTTGAGTTACCATGGCAATGTTATTAGCAAAAAATTGCGCAAAAACATCTCCCTCATTACGTTTAGTTGTAATTTCAACATACATTCTCTGATCTGCACCAATTTGAACACGATGGATATTCATTCAGCCCCTGACAGAAATGTCAAATTGTTGTTGAACTTGGTCTAATTCTGCCACAGCGCCTCCTATATCAACTTCAAACTTTATTAACTTCTACAAACAAGTTCCCAACTATACCAAACTTGCTATGTGTCATCACACACACGCTGCCAATACATTCATGTGGTCATTTGTTGAAATAACTTTAGCTCCGCCCCTGTAAATAAAACACGCAAGTTCTGATTCTCACAAAACATGCGTGTTTTAGGGTTAGGGTTAGATAGTTGGATACTGTTGAGGGTTGGATACTGTTGAGGATACGTGTGAAAGGAGGATGCTGGGGAAGATGACCTCCATCTTAAAAAACTCTTCACACCCACTGCTTTCCACTGTGGAGATCATGGAGCGGTAAGCGCAAAGGTGGGGCTCTGGCTGTATGTATTAATGAGAGATGGTGCAACCCGGCACATGTGACCATTAAACAAAAACTCTGCACAAAAGACATTGAGTTACTGGCTGTTGGTCTCCGGCCCTATTATATTCCGAGAGAGTTTTCACATGTCATAGCGTTTAATGTGTACATCCCCCCCTCGGCTGATGCAGTCGCTGTATGCGAGCTGCTCCAAAGTTCTGTGGAGAAGCTGCAGACACCTCATCCAGACACGCTTATTCTCATCAGCGAGGATTTTAATCACGCCTCACTCTCCTCCACGCTCCCCACTTTTACACAATATGTTAAGTGCCACACTAAAGACAATAGGACAATTGATCTGCTGTATGCTAATGTAAAAGACGCAAACACTTCATCCCCCCTCCCTCCACTCGGCCAGTCAGACCACAATCTCATTTACCTGAAGCCTGAAAACACACTCAGAGTGATTAGGGAGCCTCCTCAGAAAAAAATCATGAAAGTGTGAATTGAGGAATCAACAGAAATTCTGAGGGATTGTTTCCAAACCACAGACTGGGAAACACTCTGCAGCACTCATGGTGATGACCATGACAGCCTGACCCAGGCCTGACACAGAAATTATGTAAATTTCTGTGTAGAAAATACCATCCCAACACGAAGAGTGAGGTGTTTCTCGAACAATAAACCTTGGCTGACCACAGAGCTGAAATCCCCGCTGAACGAGAAGAAAAATTCATTTATGGCCGGAAACAAGGAGGAGCAGAAACAAGTTAAGAAAGATCTCAAATATAAAATAAGACGGGCTAAAGACAGCTACAGGAGGAAGCTGGAGAATCAGTTGGGGCAGAACAATGCTTGTGGTGCATGGAGAGGCCTCAGGAACATTACAGGTCACAGTGGGAGGAGTGGTGCCAGTGGGTCTGCTGAAGAGGACCAGAACTGGGCCAATGAGCTTAACCTGTTTTTTAACAGATTCAACTCCAACCCCCCCACTGCTGCAACAGGCACCACCACCCCCCAACCACCTCCACTCAGCCAGCCAACCCCCCACCTCCCAACTTCACACCATTCATCAGCCCC
>SSNS01000708.1:70521-92857 GCA_006937985.1 Aphyosemion australe | reverse complement strand
ACCAAACCGATTGAGCGCTGTGATTGGCTCACCAAACCGATTGAGCGCTGTGATTGGCTCACCAAACTGATAGAGTGCTGTGATTGGCTCACCAAACTGATAGAGCGCTGTGATTGGCCGGAGTTGCGGAGGTTCCTATGGCGCGTGGCTAGACCGACATTCAGAGCAAAATCTTTTTGCTTCTGTTACTGTCTGTCTAGATTTGTAAGCCTTGCCTAAATGATCAAACTTTATTTAAATTTACGACGTTGCTGTTGTTCTCTATATTAATAAAAGGGACCATGTCCTATTTAAAAACCTGCTTTGTGTTATTGATGGATTGAGCGTTTTATGGTGCAGCCAAAAGGAAATGCGTCACGTTTTATTGCTTTCTGCTTATCACCTCTTAATTCATTGAGCTTTAATTATCGAAGGTGCTGTTGAGCTTCTCTTTTCGTGTCATTGAAAGAGATGTTTCAGTGAATCAGGGGATTCTGTTGTCAGGAAACGGCTCGGATGCATTAAAATATTTCTTCTAATGATCTCTCATATTTCTCCAGGGTGAAGACTGCCACAACATGGACAGCTTTTATGACCAGCAGGTTCCCTTTGTGGTGCCTGAAAGTGTGAGTTTATTAAGCATTATTTTTGTGTACTTGTTGCGTTTTGTTCCGCCGTATGAAGCAGTGATTAAAGTCTGAGGTCATTCATGTTGCAGAAATGTCACACGGAGGAGGAGAGGGGTTTTGGTGACCGACGGAGGAAGTTGTTCGATACGGAGTTGGCTCAGGACACAGAAGGTAATCTGTTTTATGTTTAATACAAAACCCAGCCTGTGTTAATGTTTCAACTAAAACATAATGTTGGTGATTCTTTCAGAGCTTTTTCACGACCTGCGCCTGCTTCAGGAAATATGGATCGAAGAAGGTAAAAATCAAGCGTTCTACTAAATGGTTAGCCTGGCAAGCCATCCTATATATGTGAATATATAGTCTGGCCACGAACCATTGACGGCTCTCAGTCGTGAGGCGGGATCTACGGTTGTCTTTCAAAATGTCAGCACGCAATTGGATAGCGCTAGGACCAATCAGAGTGACGAACAACATGACGTAATCACGGCAACGGAAAAGCGGGAGGCTTTAATAGCGTCTAGCTTCAATGATTTCTGTCGTTTTTGTATGAAAAACACGCGAATATCAGGTGTACTGGGACATTGCACTACTTTGTTTGATAAAAATAAGAAGCCGCTAAGTATATCAGACAGACTTACGCACGTTGGAGTCTAAATAATCCAATGTTGATGACAAAGCCGTTTCAAACGAACGTGTTTTCCGAGTTGCCGCCATGTTGCTTGGGTTCGCGGCGTTCGCGGCCGCACCGCTGACGTCATCGGCTACTCCCGCTCTGTGATTGGCCCATGATATAGAGCGCTGTGATTGGCCCAACCAAAACTATAGCGAGTTGTGATTGGATAGACACAGCAGTGGTTTGGGCTGCGAGGGTTCCAATGAAGCGTGCCTAGACCAAACTCTGCAAAGCAAGAATTGGTCTAGTTCACTAGGCTAACATTAACTACCACATTATATAAAAAACATCCCTATCAACCCACATTCAGAAGATTTTGTCTTTGCAGATTCTCCACCTTAAACCTGAGACATTAGTGATGCTCTGACAACCAGTTGTTCACCTTGAAGTTCTGAGCCACTGAATCCTGATCAGCAAACGTTAACGGGATGAGGTGATGATTAACTGGTCCCCACAACCAAGCTAAATTCTCACTGTCATGGTGCAGATAACACATTGTGCTTGTTGTGGTCTGATTGGAGCCTTTTACATGAGGAACAAGGTCATTTAGGGCACCTCAACCTAATCCTGCTGATGTCTGGCTAATTGGTAATTGGAATTTGAGCAGGGAAGTGTGATGCTTCTGTTCACACGAGCTTGGCTGATAGAAAGTTTTAACATAATGCTGAAAATTCACATCATAGCACCACATAATTCCACTCACAGAGGAGTGGGGACTTGATAAACTGCTGAGGTCCTCCCCATAGGGGGCACCTTGGCAGCAGAGGCAGCAAGTGTGTTTGTGTTTGAAAGTGAGAGAGCGAGCGAGCAAGAGGGAGATAGAACGAAGAAAGGCCAAGTGCACCAGAATCCCTACTTCATCTAAAAGCAAGCCAGCTCCAATGATAAGGCCAGCAGCAGATATATTCTCCAGTGTGTCCTCATGATGAGTGACTGCACTATTTAAGAGGCCTTCCTGCCCACCAAACAGCCAGGATAATTCACAGCACCGTAGCAAGCGCCGTTCACCAAAGATTACACAGGATGATAGTAACACAGCAGCATGGGAGCAAACTGACTTAAACAGGTCAAAGAGACAAAAACAGATTCTCTTTTCAGAGAGAACATTTCCAGTCGGGTTTAAGGTTAAACAGCAGAGACATGAAGAGAGAGAAGAGCAGGAAAAATGGATTTTTGTGATTATTTAGTTTAACATTAGCAGATTTAACTCTGAATCCACCTGACTTCTGATTTTCTTTACATATTCCTGAAACTCTACCAGCTTCTTCATTTGGTATTATGGGCTGGTACGGATCATTAGAGCTGGCACAAACTGCTTTTTAATTGTTTTGTTGGCCTTAGCGTGATTTGATACTTTTCCACACAGGAAGAGGGCAGCAGAGCACTACTGGATGCTGTCCAGTGACTGCCTCCTAACAAACAGCACCACTGTGCTACATTAAACCTCGGACTGGAATGACTTGACCTCTCAGTTTAGCTGAGGGCACGCAGCCCGAGTGCAAGACTGAAGTCTCAGGCTGGAGATGATGATAGACTGGAGCAAATTATCAGATGGACAAATCTGATTCTGCAGCATGCACGAGCATTGGAAATAGGTTATTGGCAGCAGGGAAAGTGACAGGTCTGTTATGATTCAAGTCCCATGATGTAATCAAGTGGGGAGTTCTGCTGAGTTTTGTGACTCAGGCGGCTGGGACAGGCATCAATCTGCTGACTAAACATAGAACATTTCTTTCGGTCACAGCTCAGTTTGAAAGCTACTAGCAGGGTTTTATCTTCACAGACCATGAGACGTTCCCTGGCCAGCCTGGAGTTATAATCCCTCCAGCCCTAACTCTACTGGCAGGAGGTGCATGAAACTCCTCCCCCAGAAAGTGTGCAGGAGGCATCAGGACTGCATCATATTCTAACATCTTTTTACCAAGAAAATATAACATCTGTTGTCCTTGTAAAACAGGGGTCCCCAATCCTGGTCCTCAAGGGCCGGTATCCAGCAGGTTTTAGTTGTAACTCTGCTTCAACACACCTGATTTCAATTAGCAAGTGATTAGCAGGCTTCAGCAGAGCTTGATGAGCTGCTGCACAGGTGATTCAACCACTGAATCATGTGTGTTTGAGCAGAGAAACCACAAAACCTGCTGGATAGCGGCCCTCCAGGACCAGGATTGGGGACCCCTGTTGTAAAAGCTCAAAAACAGACCGAGAAGGGTGTAGGCAGAAAAATGAGCTCCTACTCTTCTGTGGAGGAGCAGACGTCCAAGCTGCTCACCTTATATGTAAGGATGAGCAACCTTGATGAGGAGTCTCATTTTTGCTGCTTCTGGTTTAAAGGAACACTTTGCAACTTTTTCATATTTTAAATAATTTTCTTGAGCCAGTTTGTGCTAAAATGACCCTTTACAGGGTTAATGAAAGGCCACCCAGCCCCTGTCGCCCCGTGGCCAGAATATTCCAATTGGCAACTTCACAGTTGCTGGTCCGGTCTGTTGGGACTTTAGCAGTTAGATTAGATTAGTTAGATTGCTTGACCAACCTGGCTCTGCAGTCTGCTTCCAGCACATTTCCGGCATGTTTTAGATCATGAACACATCTGATTTGTTTGATTTAGTGATGAACCGCTCCTGTAGACACTAATGAAGGCTGAGGAGACATTTCAGCAGTTAGATTAAGGTGTTAAAAAGACGAACACACAGCCAGGAGATAAGTTTTACTTTTGCTTTCGCCAACAAACACTAGGGGGTGCTAAAAACAAGCCAAAACTGACTAGTGTCCCTTTAAATTTCTCTTCTGTTCATTCCCTGAAATAAAACACTTCAGTTTTCAAAGCATTCTTTGTTTACAGCATTTTTTTCCCAGTCCTGCCTAAAGGTTTTGCACAGAACTGTAAAAAATTGTGTGTGTGTGTGTGTGTGTGAGAGGGTGTGTGTGTGTGTGTGTGTGTATATATGTAGCAAGACTGGTTGGCTTTTCAACCAGTTAATTGGTTGACCTATCGCCTTTAAGAGAGCCCAGTATAAACGGGGGCGCTATGGCGCTTCTCTTGAGTTCTTCCTCCCTCCCTCCTTTGCGTGTCTGCTGTGGAGAGGACTTCCGGTTCCGCTGACCTGTGTCAGGAAGCGTGTGGTGGTGCGCGAGATTTGAATATTTCAATTGTAAGTATGGCTAATCCCAGCGGTTGCGACATGGGGGTCGGGCACTAATATTGCTCCTGCTGTAGGGATTGCTCGGGTGTTGATTCATCTCGTGGGACGCACAGCGTTATCCGCTTCAGGTGGTCATTCAGCTGACACGGTAGGTTCAGCCTGCAGTCTCCTCTCCACTTAGTTAAATTGGATGTTAATGTTTTGTGTCTTTTCCTCTTTTTAGTATGAGGAAGGGGTTTTGGCATACCCCCGAAGAGACTCTGCTGTTTTGCCTGATCGTGTTTTTTTTCTGATCGTGTTGTGCCTCGGTTGCCTCGCCTGTGCTGTTTTCTTTTTGGCTCGCCTTCAGCTTCGTTCTCCTGCTGCCTGTGTTTCCGCTCCTGCTGGTGTGTGTGTGTGCGACATCTGACCTAACGCGCGGCCCTGTCTCCGCTGGTCAGTGGTTGTGATCCGCCAAGTGAACACGAACGGGGAGGCAAGATTTGGACCGCATCGCTACCACTGTCTCTTCTGGGTGCTGGAGCGCCTTACGGACAGTCGGACATTTGAGCAGCTGGAGCGCTGTGTGTGTGTGTGTGTGTGTGTGTGTGTGTGTGTGCGTGAGTGTGTGTGTGCGTGACCACCTGTGTCACTCGGCTCCGGCCGCTGATTTTATTGTTAGAAGCAGGGTGGTGGGGACCTCCCTCCTCTCCTCTTATTTATTTATTTTTTATTTCTTTTGTGTTTCAGGCTGAGAGCTGCTGGTGGTGGTGACCACGTTGGGGTGACGGTTCCGGTTTGGGTTGCAGTGTGTGTGTGTGTGGTTCTTCACCCCACTTTGGATGCATGCACGAGTGTCTGGGGTGAACCTTTCTTATATTGTTTTCTTAGTTTAGGGTCCCTTCTCCTCTTAGGGATTCGGCACCCCATTAGTAGCTTCAGCCTGTCTTTTTAATTCTTTTAGTAATTTTAGTCGTCTTTTTAATTGTTTTTATCATTTTTGTTTAATAAATTTGTTATATTGTGGGAACCCTGTCTCAAGCTTCTTCTATAAGAGTGGACCTACGTGTCCTTTTATTTTTGTCCTTGAGTATCAAGGTGGCGTTGTTGTGTGTTCTTCAAAAGTCTAGCTATACAAGCTACGCTCCGTTCTGCCACATATATATGTATATACATACATACAGTGTGTATATATATATATATAGTTCTTTAGTTAATTTTAACAAACTTTCTTTGATAATAAACCCATGAAGTAAAATTATTTTTGTAATAAAAAATTAACACAAGCTTTGTTTGTACCTGGTCTGCTTCAGATAAAACTAAAACAAGATTAAAAATTAGGATTATAGACCTCTAAGGACAGACATGAAAAAAACGTGTTAGTAATATGTGTTGTGGCCATTTGACTTACTTAAATTGCTTACTTGGCCTCTTACGCAGGATGTGAAGGTTTCCACGCAAAAAAAATTTCTTTTATTGAACAATTTCTATTACAAAAAGAGTTTCATCCAAAGCACATAAAAATAAACAAAACAAACTTCCTTAAGGACTTATTCAGCTACTTTTTATGGACTTTAACAAACTATTAAGAACTTATGGTCAGAAAACTGTTGCTCCTTGCCCCACTTCCTCACTCTCCTTCAATCCCCAGTGAGTCGTGGTGGATGGCTGCTCATACTGAGCCAGGATCCTCTGGAGGTTTCTTCCTGTTAAAAGGGAGTTTTCCTTCCCACTGTTGCTACATGCTTGCTTAGTATGAGGATTGTATCAACACACTGACACTAGTCAGTGTCTTGATGCAATCTGCTGGGTTCCTTATATAGGAAACTTTTTTACTGATTGGCTTAATGAACTGAACTGTAAGTGCCTTGAGACGACTCTTGTCGTGATTTGGCACTATATAAATAAACTGAATTGAATTGAATCCTTTTTCTCTCCTTTTTTCCCTCCTCCCCTCCCAGCCTAAAACAAAATTGAAACTTATCTTGCAGGACATTACAGTTTATTACAGACGCTAGGACACATTTCTCAATACTTAGGTCACATTTGCTAAACTCTTCATACAGTGAGCACAACAGAAGTCTATGTGGGCTAAACTGAGGATCAATTATCATTGTTTTGGCACAAAATGCATTCAATGACTACATCTCTCAAATGTCATGAATTCTTTTCTCACTCAGACACAACAACTGCCAAAAATCATTGTAGGAACAGGACATTTTGCACGTGCTTACATACTGTTTACAAAACTGTTAAACTTGTGTTCAAAACTAAAACATGATGCAAAACTGAATAAGAGCAAAATTCAACAGTAATATTTTATTGTAACATATTTTAAATCTAAAAATGCAGTTTAACCAGCCACAGCTGATTCTCATAGATGAACATCTGCAGGTGTTACTCTTTCAATTTCATTACAAAAGGAGACAACTGCTGAATAGGTTTGTATTGTGATGTAAACATGGACCCAGCCAGAAATAGAGAAGTGGCTGGAAGAGGAAGAAGAGAGGCTGGGAGAGGGCGAGGAATACATATGCGTGGTGGAAGAAGAATACGAGGAAGATCAAGAGCTGTAGTCTCAGATGAGATCAGAGCTACTGTCATTGATCATGTAGTACAGGGGTTCCCTTTTTTTTCCTTTACTGTAAGGACCCCCTTGCCCATGTCCAAGACAAGCCAGGACCCCCAAACCCAACTCCTTCACACATAAACACATTACTGTAAATGTGATCATTTACTAACTTTCTACAGACATACAGAGTTTTAACTTTTATATGGAGTTCTGATTATACTGTAGGGTGTGTTATTGGGATTTTATAAATGTAATTTTTACAAATAAAATCTTGCTAACCTCACAACCTCAGCAAAGACAAAATTGTGGGAACCCCCTGCAATCTTGTGGGGACCCCGTTGGGGGTCCCGACCTCCAATTTGGGAACCCCTGACGTAGTACATCATGGTCTCTCAATGAGAGAGGCTGGTCAGAGAGTGCAGCCAAATCTGCAACGCTCTACAGTGGCATCTATTGTTAGAGTTGTCCAGCAAACCAACAGGTAACTTGTGTTCTTGTATTTTGGAATTACTTAGTGCAAAAAAATAAATAAATAAACAACATAAAATATTGACGAATTCTGCATCATGTCTGATTCATTCCAGTAACATATATTGCAATTCTAAACAGAGATGTGTTCTTGTTTTACACAAGAAAATGTAATGCTACATGTTGTTAGTGTTTTTTAGCTCATTGTTTTGTGGGTGACAAAGTGTGTTTGTCGGCTGTCAACCTTTGCTAGTGTTCTGGAAGAATGAGTTTATCTGAGACCTGAATGAAGTGTTTTGGTAGTTGTAGTGCATTTTGAATGTGAAATGAACTGCTTTGCCAAGCTGAAAGTCAGTTAGGAGAACTGTGGGAAGAGTTTTGCAAAAGTGACCTAAGTATTGAGAAATGTGTTCTAGTGTCTGTAAAAAACTGTAAAGGAGCTTACTGCACTATTCATGCAGCAGACCTGCACAAAACATACAAAATAGCAAGAAACAACCCAAAGCTTCATAGTAAAAATAATTTCTGTATGGCTCTAACATTCCGGCCCCTATTGTTCTTGTAAACTACAAAACAATTACTTCCCAAATATTCAACGAGTCATACAGATACTATAAACAATATGAGTACAGATTAAGATGGTATTTTCTTGGTGTCAAACAAATTGATATATAAATAAAAATCTTACAATTCAAGTAGCATACACAAAAAAAAGAAAAAAAAAAGAAAAATGGAGTCAGAGGTTCCAGAACATGACTCATTGTTGGAGACCAGCCTTTACCGCTGTCTCTAGGGCATGAAGGTCCATCACATCTCACCTTCAAGCAGAATACAAATCTTAGATTTAGGTCAAAGAAAGACACCTTTGCAGGTCCTCACTTTGGCTTGACGAGCATGTCCTTTATTGTCTGGACCACACGACCCATGACCCATGAGTTCCATGGAGCGTTTTCATCTACAAGTAGAACAATGTCTCCCTCAATGATATTCCGCTTCGGACGACACCATTTCTGTCTTTCTTGCAGGGTTGTTAAATACTCCTTAGTCCAACGTCTCCAAAACAAACTTGCCAGATACTGGATTTGCCGTCATCTACGGCCGGAGTGAGCGTCATTCCTCTCAAAAACACCAGGGGGTATTGGAGTCTTGGCTTTTAACAACAGGAGATGATTCCGGGTTAAGGCCTCCAAGTCATTAAGATCGTCAGTAATTTTTGTAATTAGACGGCTGTTTATGATGGCCTCCACTTAACAGAGCAAAGTCTGCAGACCTTCTTCATCCACTATTTGTTGTTTTACAACTGAGTTAAGCACTTTCCGTATTGTTCGGATCTGACGCTCCCATACTCCAACAAAGTGTGACGCTGCTGGAGGGTTGAACATCCAAGTGATGCCTTTTGCTACCAAAGTGTTTTGAATCTTTGCACCATCCAAGGCTTTCACTGCTTCCCGCAGCTCACGTTCTGCACCTATCAGGTTTGTTCCATTGTCTGAACGAATCAATTTGACTTGTCCTCTGCGAACCATGAACCTGCGTATTGCATGAATGCAGGAGCTTGTGTCCAAAGAACTTGCTAACTCAATATGCACAGCTCTTATTGTTAAACAGGTGAAAATTACACCGTACCTCTTGATTATAACCCAGCCCCGTTTGATCTCAAAAGCACCAAAGTAGTACATTCCAATGTTGGTAAATGGTGGCTCATCCGGTACAAGCCTGTCACTTGGTAAACCTGCCATGAGTTGATTTCCTGGCTTTCCATGCTGACGTTTACATGTCACACACCTTGACAGAACCATTTGGACAGTCGAGTGGGCTCTTAAAATCCAATAATGTTGTCTCACCTTTGACAAGACATGATTTCTGCCACAATATCCAAGATTTTTGTGAACCCACTCAAGGATGATCGGTGTGATATGCATATCCTTGGTTAAGATTGCAGGATGCTTCTGTTCCTCTTGCATACTAGACTTATTCAATCTGCCACCAACTCTTATCACTCCATCCTGGATGATAGGAGATAGTCTATAGAGAGGGTTTCCTTTTGGCAACGTTTTACCTTCTTGAAGCATAGAAATTTTCCTTTTAAAACTTTCAGCTTGACTGAAACGAACCACATCCAATTCCACATCTACAACATCATCGACAAAAATTGACTGACCGGAAAGGGAAATCTTGAAGATGTTCATCTGTTTCTCAGACTCAATCTTCTGACTTTCTTCGCTGAACTCACTTGCTTTAAAAAGCGTTTTAAGGTCCTTTCTTTTTTGAGCAAGGAGCTTTAACACCTGCTTCAGCTTGAGAAACCATGCAATGGCACGTTTTAGATGATACCAACTTGAATAGTGCTGAATGAGTTGTGTCATTGAGTTCACCTTCTCACTGGTGTCAAGTTTGCAGACTTGAACTTCTTTGACCTCTGGATCGCAACTCAGGGGCTGGGTAGAACTTAGAATGGTGTTAGGCCATTCAGACTCTGGTTTTATTAAGAAATTTAGACCATTAATCCAAGTTTCCATCTTTAGAAAAGCTTCCATTGTAAGTACTCTAGAAGCAAAGTCTGCTGGATTGGTAGCAGATTTCACAAACCTCCATTGAGACACCTCTGTCCTGTCCTTTATAGCTGCAATGCGGATAGCGACAAATGTACGAAATCTCGCATTTTCATTTTGGAGGTACTGAAGAACTGAGGTACTGTCAGTCCAAAATACAGACTTTTCCAGGATAAGATCCAGTTCTGCTTTCACAACCATGTCCATTTTTGCTGCCACCACAGCTGCAGTTAACTCAAATCAAATCAAATCAAACTTTATTTATAAAGCGCTTTTCCAACAAATAATGCAACTCAAAGTGCATTACAGGTTAAAATGACCCTATATAACCCTCCTTCCCATTCCTCCTACACCAGTTTAAAAACATTGGCACAGTCATTACACCCACCCACCTACCCCCACCCCCACCCCCAAACTCCCGTTCACACACACTTGAGAGCATCAGTAAAAATGATTTTTGGCTGAGTTCAGATGAACCAGATATGGTAGTGCAAGGAAACGCCATCAGAGGAGCCATCTGCCCCGACAGCTGTAGGCCAACCGCAGCAGCCAAGGTACCAACACAGGGTGCAACAGAGAGGGAGGGCACAGACCCCACCTCCACCCAAGTAACACCCAGAGAGCACCCAGGCAGCAACAGTCGACCACCGCCCCCGAGGCAGAGGGCCCCCCCACAGAGGAAACACTGGAAGAAAGATTAAAATATTAATATAACACAAATATAAAATAACAGGAGCTAATATAATAGTAAAAGTAGTAAATAAATAATAAATATGATTATAATAAATATTAAAATAATGTAGAATACAAACAATGATAAAATGAATCAAATAAAATATGCACAGCAAGTAATCAAATTTAATAAATAATAATCAGTTAAAAGCTAAGCTAAAAAGGTGGGTCTTCAGCCTGCTCTTAAAAACATGAAAGTTCTCTGTGCCTGTTCCAGAGGCAAGGGCCGTAATACTGAAAAGACGCCTCGCCATGAGTATGTGTCCTGACCTTAGGGATAACCAGGAGGTGGCTACCAGAGGAGCGCAGAGGCCGCGAGGGTTTGTATGGTAAAGGCAGTTCTGAGAGGTAAGAAGGCCCAAGACCATTAAGACACTTAAAAACCATTAAAAGAACCGTAAAATCTATCCTGAAAAATACGGGGAGCCAATGCAATGACTCTAAGACTAGTGTAATGTGCTCCTGCCTCCTGGTCTTCGTCAGGACACGTGCTGCTGAATTTTGTAAAAGTTGTAAACCTGAAATGCTCTTTTTGGGAAGACCAGAAAGCAGGGCGTTACAGTAATCTATTCTACTGGTGATAAAAGCATGCATCAGTGTCTCCGTATTAGCCCGAGAGAGAATGGGGCGGACTCTGGCAATGTTCTTTAGGTGACAAAAACCTATTTTAGTGATGTTTCTAATGTGAGGTAAAAAAGACAGCTCAGAGTCAAAAATCACGCCCAGGTTCTTCACTTGTTGTGAAAGATTAAAAGACAGTGATTGTAATTTTGGTAAAAGTTTCCCTCTCTGAGCCTCAGGACTGATAACTAAAACTTCAGTTTTGTCCTGGTTGAGCTGGAGAAAGTTTTCTGCCATCCAGGATTTGATGTCTAAAATGCAGTTAAAAAGTGCGTCCATTGGCTGTGTGTCATCAGGAGACACGGAGATGTACAGCTGTGTATCATCAGCATAACTGTGAAAGTTCACTCCATGTCTCCTGATGACACCACCAAGTGGGAGCATATAAAGGTTAAAAAGCACTGGGCCTAAAATAGAACCCTGGGGCACACCACATGTAATCATATAAGCCCCAGAGGAACAGGTATCTAAACTTACCATAAAAGTCCTGTCTGTGAGATAAGATGTGAACCATCTGTGAACAGCACCAGAGAGGCCAATTTCTTTTAGACGTGTTAAAAGAATAGTGTGGTCTACTGTGTCAAAGGCAGCACTCAGATTCAGCAGAACCAACACTGTCAATTTCCGTTCATCATATTTTAATCTAAAATCATTTAAAATATTCAAAAGGGCCGTCTCTGTGCTGTGGTTCACCCTAAAACCAGAATGAAATTTCTCTAAGACATTATGAGTGATTATAAAATCATTGAGTTGAGTTAAAACAAGCTTTTCTAAAATTTTGCTTAAAAATGGTACGTTAGACACCGGTCTAAAATTGTTAAAATCATTGAAATCTAAGTTGTTTTTCTTCAACTCAACTCAAGCCGAGGTATGGTAACTGGCTTCAAAGGCGTAACCCTGGCCTTGCCAGTAACAAAGGCGCTGCAGATCTGATTGTGCTTGTTTCTTGAAACCAGGTAGGTGACTGTGCCATATTGTAACTCTCTTTATGCTGGGTTAGATTCCTCCCTTGTGCGGCGCCTGCAACTTGTGCAGAATGCTGCAGCCCGTCTGCTCACAGGTTGCAAGCGACGTGACCACATCACCCCTATCCTGTCCTCCTTGCACTGGCTGCCTGTACGTTTTAGGATTGATTTTAAGATTTTAATCTTGGTTTTTAAATGCCTTAATGGTCAGGCACCCTCATACCTATCAGAGCTCCTACATAGGCATGTTTCTAGGAGAGGGTTGAGGTCTGGAACCAAGTTGTTTTTAGAAGTTCCCAGGACGCGCATGGTGACCCGGGGAGACCGAGCATTTTCAGCTGTTGCTCCTAAGCTGTGGAACAATCTCCCTCTAACTGTTAGGACGGCTGCAACCTTGGATGATTTTAAGTCTCTCTTAAAGACTCATCTTTTTAGTTTGGCTTTTAATACTGAATGAGCAGAAACATTCAGGCTGTTTTTATCATTGATGTTTGTTTTAATTGAAATTTTCTCTTGGCGTGGTGTCCTTTTTGTGGTTTTGTTGCCATGTACAGCACTTTTGTCACTTTGTGTGTGTAAAGTGCTTTATAAATAAAGCTTGATTGATTGATTGATTGATATTCTTTCTCACTTGCGTCAGCGAAATGGTGCAACTGAGCTGATGTAGTTTCTCTAAAGTTGACTGGTTTCAAACACCTTTTCACCTGAAACCCTGCCAAGTGTTGTAGTGTTTTCATCCACCGTTGGCATTGCAAAGAGAGTTCCTCTGGCAAGTTGTCATCCCAAGCGTATTTCATTCTGCATAGCTCCTACAGAATCTGTTTCACTGGAAGGATGAGAGGTGCCAAAATTTCGAGAGGGTCATATATGGAGCTCACCATTGAAAGTACTCCTCTTCTTGTCGGGTTTGTTATGAATGATGACTCTGAACTGCAAAACATCCAACTCCATGCACCATTGAACCCCCAAAGCTCTTTCAACTGGGAGTTGATCTTTTGCCAAAACCAGCTCCTTGATTTCTTTAGCCCAGTCGTCCACACATACAGATGCTAACACAGCTCGGCTGTTAGAAATCCACTTTGTCAAATTAAATTCACCAGTGGCACACAAAGCCAAAAGGTCCTGAACGAGAGCGACTGCCTGTTCCTCCGTAGCAACTGACTTCAGGCAATCATCAACATAAAAATTTCTTGTTTTATGTGTTTATTGCTTCTTGGTCAAAACTTTCTTGATGATCCTCTGCACATTTTCGTAGCGCAAAGTTTGCGCAATTGGCTCCAGTCTGAACCTGGTCAGCACGCCAATAAGGGAACTAGTCAAGTCCGGTCTTTGTAGCAAATGAGAGTTCAGAGAAGTGCCTTGGTATGAGGCTGCACAGTTGAACACCACCCGCAGCTTTTGTTTCGTCGGGTGGTAAACCCCATGGTGTGGAATATACCATATCTTTCAACCATCTTTGTAGACTTCTTCATTGGGGATTTCTTCAGTGTTTCTTCCATGAACTTTTTGTATTCACCGTAAAACTCATCATTTCTTAATAGTTTCCTCTTCAGGATATCCATTCTTTGAACAGCAACAGCGCAGTTGTTTGGAAAGGCAAATTCTTTCTCCTTGAAGGGTAGGCCAATACTGTAATGACCATCCACGAGCAATACTGATTGAGAGACAGAATCCATGAACCTTTTGTCCTCGAGAGACATCTCCAATTTTTCAGTTATGTGAATCTCAGGGAAGTCAAACTTCATCTGTTGTTGAGTAAGCTCTTCAAGCCTTGCCACTGAAATCCTGTTAGCTGAAACCTGTGGCCAATCAGCATCTTCTTCAGAGAGGCTTGCTTTTCTCAACAAAGATCCATTGATTGTCCAACCAAGAACCGTCTTGATAGCGTACGACCCATTACCCACGCTATTAATCACCTTCCATGGTTCAAGAGCCTTTGGGACGTTTGCTCCGATTAACAGACCTATATCTGCATCAACTTCTTTGAGTTAAAGTTAAAGTCCCAAGTATTCATCACACAATGGTGAAATTACATCTCCACATTTGACCCATCCCCATGGTGGGGAGCGGTGAGCTGCAGCTGTGGCTGAGCTCAGGAACTATTTGGTGGTTTAACCCCCCAATCCAACCCCTTAATGCTGAGTGTCAAGCAAGGAGGCATTGAGTCCCATTTTTTCAAAGTCTTTGGTATGACCCGACCGGGATTCGAACCCCGATCTCCCAGTCCCGGGGCGGACACTCATACCACTAGGCCACCGGAGCTGAACATCTTTCAAATATGGCCACTTGTCTATGTCTCTTTGTTGAGGGACATTAGATCTTTTGATCTGGATCTCCTTCTGAGAAAAGACCTGAGGAAGCTCCAAATGTTCATCCTCTTCCAAACTGCTGACTTCGAACCCTTTGACAACATGTGTGCTGATTATCTCCTCCTTTCCCATTGTACAGAGCATTATGTTACTCCTTTTTCCCGTAACCTTCAAGCTTTTCATCAACTGCTCTGTACAGAAGGTTCCGGTACTGCCAGAATCCAAAAACGCGTAGGTTACTACCGTTCTATTACTTTCCTTACACCTGACTTTTACTGGAACCACAGAAACTGCACAGAATGCTTCTCCAGTCCTGGTGCAGCCACACGTTTCACCATCTGATTCAGGCTTCGAACTAGACAAACCTTGATTACTCATCTCTGTTTTGCCAGCTGGGAGGGAAAAAGCATCTCTGTTCAAATGCAGAATGGTAGGGTGCTTCAGAGAACATACTTGACATGTCAGCCTTTGCAGACAACCTTTGCTCATGTGCCCCTTTGAAAGACAACCAAAACAAAAACCCTTGGACTTAAGAAACACAAGCCTGTCTTTGTGAGGTTTTTGCTTTAAAGGGACACTAGTCAGTTTTGGCTTGTTTTTAGCACCCCCTAGTGTCTGTTAGTGAAACCAAAAGTAAAACGTATCTCTCCTCGCTGTGCGTTCGTCTTTTTAACACCTTAATCTAACTGCTGAAATGTCTCCTCAGCCTTAATTAGTTTCTACAGGAGTTATTCATCACTAAATTAAACAGATCAGCTGTGTTCATGATCTAAAACATGCAGGAAACGTGCTGGAGCCAGACTCCAGAGCCAGGTAGGTCAAGCTAAAATTTTTCTCTTTTTTTTTTTTTCCCCATGCCCTGATTGGCTTTATAGCAATCAGAATTGATGTCTGATTGCCGAAAACAAGCCTTACAGTTTTATTCTCACAGGTGAATCGTTATAGATTCAGCTATAACACCCCGTCTGATATCAGAACTTTATTAGAAATGTTTTCGGTTGGTTAAAATTTCAACGGACACGGAAATGAAAGAGAAAGGGGGGAAAGAGAAGGAAGGGGGGAAGTTCACAAAAATAAACCATACCATACCATATTTATTTATAAAAGCACATTTAAAAACAACATGTCAGCTGACCAAAGTGCTGCACAGGGTAAAAAACTAAACATAAAAACACGGTTAAAATTCACCCTCATACAGACAGTGCATGTTTAAAAATAAAAAATAAAGCCGATAAGATCAAAATACTCTAAGACCATAAAATAAAACAAGAAAAGGATGCAAAAGAATCCGCTTCTAGACCTGCAGAAAGAGAAAAAGAGAAAAAAAAGGGACACAAAAAATCCAACAGAACCAAAACATCACTGCACCAACAACATGAGGATGTATAACAGTAGCAATTTTTGATGAAAAGCAAACGGTAATAAATCATAGTGCATATAGTGCCAACCACAGCCTTAGGTTATGTGTTAAAAACACCCAAGCCCATACTTGTGAGAGCACCATGTGAGCACCTGTGTTGTGTACACGCGTTTGTGTATATAAGGTTTCTCTAGAGGAATGTCCAATAGTGAGTGTGAGAGGCCACAGACCTGCCCCCAAAGACCCATGGAGGAGATCCAAGCCCTGAGATCCCGAGGTCTCCCCAGAGCACGGGGACAACAGACAGACTGCCACCGGAGCAGCCCCAACCCCTCTCCTGATGGGCGCAGAGGCTCTCCCGGGGGGGGGCAACCAGCAGCCATGCCAGAGGCCCAGGAGATGACGACGGCAAGCCCCCAGCCCAGCCTGAAGCCACCCACCCAAAGCTAGACTGAACTCGGAACTCAGCAGCCCGCGATCCAAGGGCGCCCAACCCCGCCAGAGATCCGACAGAGCCCAGGGTCCAGGCCCCTCCAAGCAGCCACCAGGAGCTAGCTGACAGCTGCGAAAAAAAAAACTTTCAGCCCCACATACGAGAGCTGCAAATACGCAGGCAGACCGAGGTATCACCCACCAGCAGAAATTGAGGCAGGGGGAGGGTAGGTCAAGATGTTCCCATCACAAGATGTCCTAGGAGATGGGAGGAGTCCAAAACTCTACCTGACACATAGGCGGTAACACACAAACACAGTCACACGCTCCCACCCTCTTACTCACTCAAAAATACATTTGACCTAGACACACAAGAATGCACGTAATACACCCACTCACACTCTCCATACACACCCTACACACTCTGGTCTGATACAGCTGAGATGGTCCTGTTCTAACTGGGGTGATGATGAGCAGGCAACCCCGCCCAGCGCAGAACAAAGTGACCCACCACCTCAGACCCCGACCAGACAGCCAGCTCCCACTCCTAGTCTCCACCCCCGGGCAGCAAACCGAGAACAGTAGTGTGGGAAGACCCCTAGTCTCCCTCCACCTGCTCTAATGTGGTGTTGATGCGTGTTGTTAGAGTGCATTTTGCAGTTGGGGGGGGATGGGGCAGCGCAGACATCATCCGGCCTACACCATCCGGCCTACACCATCCGGTGTCAGCACACAACCCCAATCTCCCCCCCCCCCCCCCCCCCCCCCCCCCCCCCCCCCCCCCCCCCCCCGAACCGTCAGTGTCTAGGTGCAGCTTAAAATTGGAAGTGGGCACCGGCACCCGAGGAAAGACTGAGTGATCCCCCTCTACAGGTGTCGTCGAGTGTGTGCCCCCCTCCAAGGCCCTAAGTCTGAATCTGCATGAAATGTCGTTGATGGAAGTGTTTAATAGGCAAATTAAAATTGGGGCGCAGGCCGCCACAGGACTGCGGAGATGGGAATCATACCTGCACCCACAGAACTAGCCCGTACCCCAAGGCCCTATGTGTATGTGTGTGTGGGGATGTGATGGAGCAGGAGGAGGGATATGTCTGAGGATGGGGAGGAAAGACTGGGCGGCCTAAGCCCTCCCAGGAAGCCAGCTCCCCCGCTGACCCCAATAGGCACCCCCGTTCCCAGACACCAGACTCAGAGAGTCCCACGGAGCCCGAGGTTGCCAATTCAGCCCCACCCCAGCAGAATATCTACTCCCACCCTCGCATTTGATCAACATCCAGACTACACAAGACAGACACCCAGGCAGAGTTGAGTCCTCCCCCTCCCGGAGATCCCCCTCCCCCACGATGGAATAGAAGTGTTCCTGCCATTTGAGGAGGTACCAAGGTCCACCTGAGGCCCCTGAGTTAGGGCCAGGCTCTGCCGCATGCAAGCCAGGACCCAGTCTCCCCAGGCCCAGCCCAGACCCCCGACCAGGGTCCTCACCCAGACCCACCTAAGAGTGATATGGCTATCAGGCAGCAGCCTGTGAGCCCCGTCAAGACCTCCCAAGGCCCCACACACGGCCGCCAGAAGGTGAAAGCTGGGAAATTTGACTTTTTTTGGAGTTAGTCTAAACTTGTGTTGAAGGGGCAAACATGTTTTGCGGAGGAAAAATAGAATATCTCATGATCCTGTAGTTACAAAATATTAACCTAAATTTACTTTTTAGTAATCTAAAATAGTTTATTTAGACATAAATGTGTTTATGAGCTATGAAAATGTAGTCAAATGGTTGTAAGAAATGGCCACTAGATGGCAGAGTGGTTCTCTGACTGGGAAAAGCAGGCTTCAAACTGGGAGAAGGCACGATAAGATGGAGCAGCTCTGGTGATCTTTCCTCTGAAGTCAAAAGAGAAAGTTGCGACACGCTTTGAACTCGCTGACACGCGGCCACGTGGTTCATGTAGCCCCGAATAGTTCCAAACAGCTCAGCGCTGCCAGTCAGTATGAGCGGCTTCTGGCAAGACTGGACTCTAAAACGACCCTTTTCTCATTTCCACATGGATTTTTTGGTGATTATTGATCAATAATGTGTATTAATTACTACACTGATTATGTATTTTATCAAAGCAATTCCCTTTGGAGCTGTCAGGCTCTGCCCTCCTGCCCTCCTGTCCTCCAGCTTCCTGCTCACCAGTGTCTCGTCTCCCCTGCTTCAGTTCCTGTTAATTGGTCCCACCTGCCTCTCGTTCTCCTAATCACCCAGCTCCCCAGATCCTCGTGTATTTAAACCCTGTCAGTCCTGTTTGTCTTGTCGGTTCATTGCTTTGTGTTATCGTCTGTGTCAGCCTCAGTTCACCATTAAACCCTTCTGAAACCTCCTCACCTGCCTGTTTATGCTCACCTGCACTTGGATCCTCACCTCAGCCTGCAGCAGATCGTGACAGAATGAACCAACCTCTTGAAGGATCCAGCGTTGAGACAATTCTTCCATGGTATGCAGAAATGGCTAACCCCAAGCTGTCAGCCAGACACCTCTCCAGACTCCTCTCCACCTCCACCACGGCGCCGCAGACGTCCACGCCGCCAAACCTCCACGCCAGCCTTCTAGCCTGACATTCTGGGTCCGGTTGGAGGGTTCAGCTGGGAGGAACTGCAGGACCGATCCTGCTTCGAGGGCACCAGACTGGCGGTGTGTTCTCCAGGGGTTGGTCCACGGCGCTGGGAGCGTGTGCAGGCTCCTCCGCCACTTCCTGGACAGCGTCGGGCATCCAGAGTTGAGCTGCCTATCAGAGAGGCCCCTGCTCTGTGGCCCGATTTGGAGACGCAGCTACCTTCGGAGACTCTATCTGAGCACCAGCTGCCTCCAACAGTCCAGTCACTTTCAGTCAAGTCAGATCAGATCCAGTCAAGTCCAGTCAAGTCCAGTCCAGTCAAGTCAGACCCAGTCAAATCAAGTCCAGTCAAGTCAAGTCAAGTCAAGTCCAGCCCAGCCAGTTCCAGCCCAAGGGTCTGATCCAGCTGACGTAGCTCGTTTGCGAGCGGAGATGGTCCGGCTCCGAGCCCTCATCGGTCTCCTGGAGTTCCAGGTTGAGACGCTGACCCCCCTGGCGTTCCGGGTGGATCCAGGGGTCCAGTCGGCTCTGCCCGAGGTCCAGCCTATCCCAGAGGCTCCGCCCGAGGTCCAGCCTATCCAGTCCACGTCAAAGTCAGAGACCCATCCGCCTGCCAGCCTCCAGCCCGCTCCAGCAGCTCATCCGCCTGCCAGCCTCCAGCCCGCTCCAGCGGCTCAGCTGGGGTCGTCCTGTCCAGGGTTCCTGTGTGAGGTGTTCCCACCTCCTCCTGGTTTTGAGGACTCCGAGCATCCTATGTTCCAGTCTCCTGAGGACTCCTGGCTTCCTGTGCTCCAGTCTGCATCGGCCACTCACCCGCCTGCCGGTCTCCAGTCCTTAGGGCCCCCCAGGTCCTCACGGTCCCGGCTCCTGATTCCCAGGCGCCGGCCTCCCAGATTCAGCCGGGTCCTGTGCCCCAGACGCAGACCCCCCAGAGTCTGTCTGGGTCTGTGTTGGGCGTCCGGTGCCGCCCCTTAAGTGGGGGGGGGGGGGGGGGGTACTGTCAGGCTCTGCCCTCCTGTCCTCCAGCTTCCTGCACACCAGTGTCTCGTCTCCCCTGCTTCAGTTCCTGTTAATTGGTCCCACCTGCCTCTCGTTCTCCTAATCACCCAGCTCCCCAGATCCTCGTGTTTTTAAACCCTGTCAGTCCTGTTTGTCTTGTCGGTTCATTGCTTTGTGTTATCGTCTGTGTCAGCCTCAGTTCACCATTAAACCCTTCTGAAACCTCCTCACCTGCCTATTTATGCTCACCTGCACTTGGATCCTCACCTCAGCCTGCAGCAGATCGTGACAGGAGCAGCACGAACATTTATCATTTTTATATTTTAGAGGGCAGCCAGACTGCAAACACAACGTTGAAAACATTTAGGCTACAGTTCATATTTAGCTAAAAAACGTATAATTGTATAAAAATAACTGTTTATATAATACACTCATCAACGTAAGGATCTGGGTTAGAATTTGAGCTTTCTGTTCTCTGTATGCTAACATAGGAATGCTTTACTTTTTGTCCTAATAGACTTAAATATGTCAGTGCTAGCTTGCCTTCAGATCTACTTCCTCTAACAAAACATGAGATATTACCGTTTCCAGGATTTAGTCTTGTAATCTTCAGTCTGTCTGTTGTCAGATGGAAAAGGAGCAGAATGACACAGCTGATCTAAATTCATTTAAAACAAGTTTTTAACGACTTGGAGGAAAATATGTGGGTGTAGATGCATCTATAACCCTGCTGATGGTGCTTCCAGCCTAACAACTAGTATAAATAGTAACTGATTAAAATGTTAATTTAAATAAAACTGTTTCTGGTTAAAAACGTATTAGATGACAAAATAAGTGTGCGTCAGCTGTGCAAAACCACATAACCAAACATTTTTCATATATTTATTTATTAAAAGCCATTGGTCACAAAAACAGTAAACTGTGTGCAACAGGTTTAATCTGCATATACATTTTCAGTCAGGGATCGATACGTTTTACTCTCAAATGCATGAGACCCCATAAAAGAACGTCTGCTTCAGTGAGCTCCACAGGCTCCAGACTTCTTCAGGACATGAGGATCCCGCTCTCTGACATCAGAATCCCTCTCTCTGACATCAGAACCCACCAAAGAAGACATCAACACTTTCAGCTGGAACCAGGTGTCTGCTGCTTCTTTCATGGAGCTCCCAGATGTGGTGGATGTTCTAGAGAGAGAAGCAAGTCTTTTAGAAAGCTGCAGTCTTCATGTCATGATGTGTAACGTAAAATAGAATAGAATAGACTTTATTGATCCCACAGTGCGGAAATTTACTTGTCACAGCAGCACCATCACTCAAAAGGTAATTAGAAGAAGATAAAAACAAGGATACATGTATATACACATAGGCAGTAATCTAGTATTGTAATCTCAGATCACTAAAAAAAAACACAAATAAAACTTGAAAATAAACTTGGGTACCAACACTATGCAGCATACTGTAAGAGACACAGACAACAATCTGAATCCGGTATTGCACAAGTATAGAACACATACTGAATATTGCATTGGTGTTATTGTGTACCAGGATGATACCAGTACAGCTTAAATTGAGGAGTTATACACTCTTACTGCAGAGGGGATGAAAGAGCTATGATAGCGCTCAGTTTTACATCTGGGATGTCTCAGTGTACCTCTGGAGGAGCTGTCCATGATCTCCACAGTGGAGTGCAGTGGGTGGGAGGGGTTTCTTAAGATGGAGGTCATCTTCCCCAGCATCCTCCTTTCACACGTCTCCTCAACAGAATCCAGTGAGCAGCCCAGCACCGAGCTAGCTTTGGTAGCTAGCTTGTTCAGTCTCTTCCTGTCTCGGTCAGAGCTGCCTACACCCCAACAGACCACAGCAGAATGAATAACAGAGCCAACAACAGAGTGATAAAAGGATTTTAGCAGCTGGAATTTAACTCCGAAGGACCTCAGCCTCCTCATGAGATGGAGGCGGCTTTGGCCCTTCTTATACAGAGCATCTGTGTTGTGGGACCAGTTCAGTTTATTGTTGAGGTGAACACCCAGGTACTTAAAGGTGTCCACCACTTCAATGTCTGCTCCTTGGATGTTTACTGGTGAGTGAGGAGGAGTGTTTCTCTGGAAGTCAATCACCATTTCCTTTGTTTTACTGGTGTTCAAGCGAAGGTGGTTACGCTCACACCAGTCCACAAAGTCCACGATGACTGACCTGTACTCCTGGTCGTTCTCCTCAGACACACAGCCGACGACGGCCGAGTCATCAGAGAACTTCTGGAGGTGACAGCTGCTGGTGTTGTAGGTGAAGTCCGAGGTGTAGAAGGTGAAGAGAAAGGGAGAGAGCAC
>SSNS01000708.1:5665-43752 GCA_006937985.1 Aphyosemion australe | reverse complement strand
GGGAGGTGTCTGCTCTGTCTTCTCAACCCCCAGTGAGTCGTGGTGGATGGCTGCTTATACTGATCCAGGATCCTCTGGAGGTTTCTGCAGTTTTCCTCTCCACTGTCGCTACATGCTTGCTTAGTATGAGGATTGCATCAAGACACTGACATTACTCAGTGTCTTGATGCAATCTGCTGGGTTCCTTATATAGGAAACCTTTTACTGACTGGCTTAATGAACTATACTGTATTGGAATGTTTACTTTGTGAAGTGCCTTGAGACAACTCCTGTTGTAGTTTGGCGCTATATAAACTGAATTTAATTGAACTGGATCAGTGAGTCGATGTCTCGCTCGCTCTTGGCGTACAGCTTTGTGTCATCCATGTAGAGGAGATGGCTGATTGTGGTTCCATTCTTGAGTCGGTATCCATAGTCAGTCTTGTTGATTCTTTGGCTGAGGGGGTTCAGACCTATGCAGAACAGTAGTGGGGATAAAGCATCTCCTTGGCATATGCCACATTTGATGGAGACTTGTGCAATTGGCTTGTAATTGGCCTCACGGCTGGTTTTCCACAGCCCCACTGGGTTTGCAATTAAAGCTGTCAGACTCCTGTTGATGTTGTACAGCTCCAAGTATTCAATGATCCATGAGTGCAGCATTGAGTCATAGGCTTTCTTGTAATCAATACAGGCCGTGCACAGGTTGGTGTGTCGGGCTCTGCAGTCTTGGGCAACTGTTCGGTCTATAAGCATATACATACAGTAGCTGTATATATATATATATATAGATCTGTCTATCTGTCTGTCTATATATATATATATATATATATATATATATATATATATATATATATATATATATACATAAACTGAATATATTATATATATTCTTCTTCCTGCACTCAGACCTGGTCTAAGTGGAGTTTAGGCAACCCATGATTTATTCTGAACAATGAGAACATTTGAAGACCTTGATGTGTAATTAGTTTGTAGTATCTCATTAGTACATATGATATGGACCCTTGAAAAGATGTAACTATGCCGTTTTCAAATTTAAAAGTCTATTTAAATGATAAGGTAAGTGTCAGCTGCTACAGAAATAAAGGTAATCTCCACCAATGATCTTCTTTTTCTATCTGTGCTCATTTGGAAAACAGTGAAACTACTGCAAACTTTCTTCTAAGCTGCATTCTAAATGCTCTGTTAACTCCAGAAATTAATTATTTATTTGCTTATAACCTCTCTGTTATAGTATGTGGTGAGTAAATTGATTTAGGTCTGCTACAACTTACAGTTGACGACAACATTCACATATTTAACATCAGGTGTGGCCACATCGTTGCTGGCCTTGCACTCATAACGGCCAGCCTGGTTCCTCATGATGCCAATAATGTCCAAGTACTCTTCGCCATCCAGCGGTTCAGCTGCAGAGACACAGAGCGACAAAAAGATAAAGCAGTAACTAGAGTGAATAAAGTGAATGGAACAAAGAAAATATTAAAGAAAAATATGTAAAAAAAGGAAGAGAAAATTTTATAATGTGAAAACCTGGAACCCGCTGAACTCGGTGCTTAATTTGAGCCGGATCTTGCCGGAACAAGATCTAGGAACTGTCTTATTTTGAAGGGACGCGTTCCGGTAATTGTCTGCTAGGATCCGTTAACTCGCACTGCTACCTCATGATTTCAGTGGGTAAACAAGGATGTGGTGCTGGGACTTACGGGTGAGCGGTTCATTTGTCCAATCTGCATACCTGCCTACTTGTCGCTTTTCGGCGAAAATCGCCGTTTTATAAGCCGAATATGGCGTTCAGGTTTCAGCAGTGAGAATCAATCAGGGAAGGAGGGGATTCATCTTGTTCACAAACTATCTTTGTTTTAGCAGTCACGTGTCGTCATTTGACCAATCACAGACACTTTGGCAGTGCCACAGCCGCGCTGCCCTCACAGTGAGTTGCCCACAGTTGTTACAATGTCTCGCAGTATTAGTCGTATTGAGCTTAAAATTTGTCAAATCACCACTAAATAACATGTTTCTGTTGAGGTCTTTAGCAGATCTACCTCCTTTCAGCCCTTATAGATTTTTCCCCGAGGCTCGTCGTGTTTTTTTAATTCAAGTTCGGAGTTGAACATAACCACCACCATTATTTAACTCTGTTAAAACCTAATATTAACAACACAAATACTTTTTTCTGGTGAGAAATGGCCACCAGCATGCTATTCATTTGATCTGGCCACCGGACGATTTAAGGAAGCTGGAGTACAAACACATGATGGGATAATTTTATACACTGCTCACAAAAATTTAAATTAATCATCATCTGCAAAAAGCAGAGACCTGATCCTTAGGCCACCAGAACAGATCCCCTCACCACCTTGGCTGCACCTAGAAATCCTGTCCATAAAAGTTATGAACAGAATCGGTGACAAAGGGCAGCCTTAGCGGAGTCCAACTCTCACCGGAAACGAGCCCGACTTACTGCGGCAATGCGGACCAAGCTCTGACACTGGTCGTACAGGGACCTAACAGCCCGTATCAAGGGGCCTGGTACCCCATACTCCCAGAGTACCCCCCACAGGGCCCCCCGAGGGACGCGGTCGAACGCCTTCTCCAAATCCACAAAACACATGTAGATTGGTTGGGCGAACTCCCACGTACCCTCCAGGACCCCCCCAAGGGTATAGAGCTGGTCCAGTGCTCCACGGCTAGGACGAAAACCACATTGCTCCTCCTGAATCCGAGGTTCGACTATCCGACGGACCCTCCTCTCCAGAACCCCTGAATAGACCTTACCAGGGAGGCTTAGGAGTGTGATCCCCCTGTAGTTGGAACACACCCTGCGGTCCCCCTTTTTAAATAGGGGGACCACCACCCCAGTCTGCCAGTCCAGTGGAACTGCCCCCGATATCCACGCGATATTGCAGAGCCGCGTCAACCAACACAGCCCCACAACATCCAGAGCCTTAAGGAAATCCGGGCGGATCTCATCCACCCCCGGAGCCTTTCCACTGAGGAGTTTTTTGACCACCTCAGTGACCTCGGCTCCAGAGATTGGAGAGCCCAACCCAAAATCCCCAGACTCTGCTTCCACCCTGGAAGACGTGCCGGTGGGATTCAGGAGGTCTTCGAAGTACTCAGCTCACCGATTCACAACGTCCCGAGTCGAGGTCAGCAGCACACCCTCCCCACTGTAAACAGTGTTGGTAGTGCACTGCTTTCCCCTCCTGAGGCGCCGGATGGTGGACTTAATGAAATACATTAAATTTCACTGATCAATCGACAGAGGATTTGATAGAATATTTAAATACTAAAATATTCTATAGCTGCAGCCCTAGTTACTACTACTCAGCGTGAGCTAACCAAAAGTTCCGCTCAGCAACTCCACCGGGCCATTCTGAGCACCTAACCCTGATCAGGTACTCAGAAGGTTCCTGAAAACGGAAATGCAACTAATAGACTAAAATGGAAGTGCTCTTAGCCTAGTTTATTGGTTACATGAACACCTGATCTTTGTTGTTATTGTGGTCCATGTTCTCCACGTCCAAACCTGAAATACAGTAGCCTATAGACCAGCATGCAATGCTAGTCTAGCATGAGATGCTGGTGATGGGATGCTGGACCAGCAGGCTAGACCAGCACCCCATCCTGGACTAGCATTGTATGCGGGTCTACCAACTAAACCTGCACCAAAACACAACATATGCTGGTATCACCTGTGCTAGTCAATGCTGTTTTTTTCAGCAGGGTGGTGACTCCCGCCTATTCACAGCTTAGTGTTTGTGGAGAACTTGATTATTCCCTGAAATTTTCATAAAAGAAATCTTAAAAATTTGAAAAGCTGGAAGACGCAGGAGGTGTGCCATCTGGCAGGAGGTTCAGATCCATTCGGACCAGAACCTCTCGCCACAAGAACAGTTTCTTCCCCTCTGCTGTTGGACTCATGAATGTCAATCCTAGGGCTGCCCACTCCAGTCGCTTGGTCCCAGTCACATGACCCGGTGTTGTGTTTGTACCTGAAGCTGATCATCTCTGATTAGTACCTGCACTGTGTATATAGTAGCTGCTTCTCTAATTATTGCCACCCTTTTTATAATAATTATTTTATCATGAGTATATTATTACTTCTTATATTTGCTTATCTCTTATTTTTTATCTTTCTTTTTGCACCAAGTACTGCAGCAATTTCCTAATGTTGTGATTTCTCACACATCTGGCAATAAAACCCTTCTGATTCTGATACATGGCACACTTTTCACACTCGCATTTACAAATCAGCCAACCCAGGCACGCTATTCATTTTCTTTAGCTGTACCCCCAAGAGCAGAGCTAAGGAAAACTGGATGCTGGCTTCTATGGGAGTAGCCATGAATAGCTAAGCTAAGTAGGAGAAATAAAGTTCAGTTGGGGAAACAAAATAAATCTGTAGTAGTGCTAAGGTTTCCACTGTGCAAATGAATGCATATTAAGGTTATTTCAGCTATTTGCTGGCTGCTGTGATTATTGTTCTTCTTTTTTTCAGACAATGCTCTTCACAGTGCAATATATAGGAAAGAAACGCTACATCAAGCTCAATGGAGCCTCATATTCTACATTCCTCAGTCAACGAATTATATTTTTATTTGGGTTCACCTGCTTAAAATTATACATTCTTATGTTTTCCTACATTTAAGTAATTTCTTAATTTCTTTAATGCTCACAAGGGCAATAACAGTGAGACCTGGGGGGCTGTGGTTGGGAGGAACTGCCCCCCTGATGTAAATTTGAGTGGTGTTTTGTTATTGGACTTCTGTGCTCATCATGGATTGTCCATAATGAACATGATGTTTAGGCATAACCAATGAGGAATGGTCAGTGATAACAGTAAAATGTCTTCCTTCTAAGTAGTAGCACCACTTCTCTAGGGCCCATACTATTGCAAGACACTCCTGTTCGGTTGTGGAATAGTTTCTTTCAGCTTTGTTCANCTGGACCAACAGACGAGAGCTTGCAGCCTTTTATAGGTCTTATACCGTCCTAGGTGTCCGGACAAAGGATTGTCATGGTAATGGCGGAGTAGTTGTTGACGGAAAACTGCTGGGACATAGATTTGATGAAGAGTTCTATGAGGTAATTGGGTTATTCTATACACCTTGTCCTCAATGATGGTGTATTTGGTGGTGGGACTCACCTTAATATCCCCTGTCTCCATGATCCTGGTGTACAGGTTTTGGACATCCTGATTGGACTGTTGAGATTTCCATATTTCCTCGTCCGTTATATGTAGGTGGGGTGAAGTATCCTTCATGGAACGCAGTACTACCGCCAGGCTGGGTGTGTGATGTAGCTCCAGTGGTGCTCTTGACAGGGCATCAGGGACTGTGTTGTACTTCCCTTTGCGGTACTCCACTGTAAAGGTGAATTCTTGTAGGCGCAGCGCCCAACGAATCAATCTGGTGCTGGGTTTACTTGTTTTAAAGACCCAAACCAATGAGAATTGGTCAGTGATAACAGTAAAATGTCTTCCTTCTAAGTAGTAGCGCCACTTCTCTAGGGCCCATACTATTGCAAGACACTCCTGTTCGGTTGTGGAATAGTTTCTTTCAGCTTTATTCAAAGTACGGCTTGCAAAAGCGAGGACATGTTCAGTTCCCAGACCTGTTGGTTGAGCTAAAACGGCTCCCAACCCAACTTCACTGGCATCAGTATATACCAGAAACGGTAAGGTAAAGTCAGGATGTCCCAGGATCGGTGGAGAGACTAAGTGTTCTTTTAGACTCTCGAAGGCCATCTGACATTCCGGGGTCCAGACGTATCTGGCTCCTTTTCTTTTCAGGGCATTCAGGGGTTCTGTCACCTGAGAGAACATGGGCACGAAACGGTGGTACCATCCTGCCATGCCGAGAAAACGTTGGAGTTCCTTGATGTTTTTAGGCGTTGGGAAGTCTTGCACTGCCTTGATTTTCTCTGCATCTACCTCCACACCAGCAGAAGACACAATGTGTCCCAGGAACTGGAGAGAAGAACGGAAAAACTGGCTCTTCTTCATATTAATGGTCAGGTTAGCCATCCGGAGCTGGTTCAAAACGGCCTGCAGGTCTCTCATATGTTGTTCGGGAGTGGTGGAATAGATGATTATGTCATCCAGGTAAACAAAGCAAAAGCTTCCTTTTAGCTCTCCCAAGACAACCTCCATTAGTCGCTGAAAGGTGGCTGGTGCATTTTTTAGACCGAAGGGCATCACTTTGAATTGGTAAAGACCTAGTGGACAAATGAATGCAGTTTTTTCTTTACTTTCCTTATCCATTTGCACTTGCCAATACCCACTGTTGAGGTCCAAGGTGGTGAAAATGGTTGCTCCTGACAAGGATTCTAGTATTTCTTGGAGGTTCGGAATTGGATAAGCATCGGTATGTGTAACAGCATTCAATCGTCGGTAATCTACACAGAATCGTAGCTTTGTCTCTTGTTTCTTAGGAACCAGGACCACTGGGGCAGCATAAGAAGAAGAGGAGGGTTCAATGATGTTCTTCTCCAACATCTCCTGTATGTGCTCCTTTATAACTTGAAGTTTGGCCGGAGACACCCGATATGCTTTTTGCTTAGTGGGTACTTCATGAGAAAGGAAGATTTTATGAGTAAGGATGTTTGTACAGCCTAAGGTGTCAGAACAAACGTCCTGATTACCTTTCAACTGATGTGGCAGCTGTGCTTTTCCATATTCATCCAGATGAGCACTCTGTACCACCAGTTCCAGAAGATCCCGATGAGGTAGGGAAGGGGGTAATAGTGGAGATACAGCGGAAAAAAGAGCAATCTGAGGGTAGATATACTTTTATGGCTGTAGGACAGATGCGTTTAGGAATGCAAAACGTTGGCTGTCTTTGTTTTTGAACCAGTATTTATTTTCGGTAACATCCATTTGTAAACCTGAGAAGAATATAAAGTCTAAGCCAACCACCGCAGGGAAGGCAAGGCATCGTGCTGGTAATACCACACAAGGTAATACTATAGGTACATTTTGTATTTGGAGGGTGAGCTCAAACCATCCTAATGGTTGCCATTCTTCTCCATCCGCCAAATGTAATGGACCTCTGTTCAAATGTCTGAGTCCTTCTTGGGGTTCTTTGACACTCTCCCAAATAATGTTCATTTATTAGAGTGTAAGATGAGTCGGTATCCAATATAGCCACTCCTTGCCAATGTCTGATACTCAGTGGCACAGTTAACTGACATGGCAGGAATGGTTGTGCTGCTGGTGACAATGAATATGTCACAGAAGCCGTAGTTCCTGTGGGCGTTGGAGCCATTTGTGGGGGTAGACGTTTTGCACTGGTGGTTGTTGATTTCTGAGTGACTGTGTACTTGGAGGACTTTGAGGATATGTCCTGTTTTTATCAGATCTCCATTGAGGACATGAAGATGGAGCATGATAATTTTTGCAGCGCCAACAGTGTACCTCAAAAGATCGATTGGGGTTACCCTGGTTCTGTGGTTTTTCTGTGTTTTTCTTGTTTGGCAACTTTGGAACTTCTTCAGAGGGTTTCAGTCTGGAGTTCTGTCCGACAGTTCTCCTCTGCTCAAAGAAGTTTTGATTTTGCCGATCCTTCTCAAATTGCTGTCCCAAACGGACAAGTTCATCCACCGTGGAAACTCTGCTCCTTAATTGACTAGCCAGCTGCGGAATAATGTTTTTAAGGATCATCTTCACCACATCTCCCTCGTTTATTCGTGGGTTCCAGCGTTTACACAGTGACTGATAGAGGTAAGCAAAGTCCCTTATTCCCTCATCCTCTTGTTGTATTCTGTTTCGCACTCTTTCTGCCAATTCATCCTCATAATCCTCTGATAAAAATGCAGAACGGAATTGCTGGTGAAAGTCCTTCCAGGTATGGACCTTATATCGTGCCACGTCCCACCAGGCTCTTGACGTGCCATGTAGCACATTCCGAAGAGTCGCCATGAGCTCTTCGTCAGTGAGTGGGTTGAGAGCCAGGAAGTCTTCACACCTCTCCAGATATTGCAGGGGGTCTGAAGGGTCATCCACTTTTCCAAACGTTGGAAACTGCAATTTAATGGGGCTTTTTCCTGATCTGTTCCTCCCTTCAGTTTGGTTAGTTGAATTTCTGGGTGACTCCAGCAGATCAACAGGTTTATTCATCGTAGATTGCAGCCTGGGATGTCCTGCAGCCTTTGGATATTTATCGGCCAGGAGATCCTCAGTAAACGTCTGCACACCTGTATGCCCAGTGGAAACCGTGGTTTTCTGCACTATTTCTTCAGCCATGGTGTGCAGAACATCCAAACAATGAGAAAATTCCTCCTTTACTGGTTGAAAAACAACAGGTACCATTTTAGTTATTTCTGTTAGTTGATCTTTGAACCTCCAACCAAGTGAAGCGTTAACTTGGGTCATCGGATACTCCACTCTTTTGTCTACATGTTTGAAAATGTCTAGTTGACGTTCCGACAATACCTCATGCAATTTTTTTTCCATTTGTTCGTTTTGCAGAGTTAATTGTTTTGTCAGCTGCTCCAGCTTCCTTGTCTGTGCCTCTTGATATTGATGTTGCTCAATAATTTTGTTAAGAAGCACCATAATTTGCTGATCAGCCACGGGAGGTTGATCTCCCTCTGTATAGGCAACTGGACAAGGAGTCATTACCGAAGGCAGCTGCGGTAAATCTATCAATTCCATATCTAGCAGAGAATATGTAGTGGGGCTCGAATCAGCCAATTGGGATTGGTCAGCTGCTGGTGGCTCCACCCCTGATACCTCTGCCTGTGTTTCCATTTGGAATTATCACTATTCTTTTTATTTCCACAGTTTATTCCTCCAATGACATATCTGTCCCATCTGGGGTGCCACTATTTATGTAACGGTTCTGTACCTCAAGCAGTGGGGTGCCAGCCAGGTCTCTCTCCTGACATATAAGATCCACTTGGATTGACTAGTTCACCTGACGTACAAGTAACCTTACAAAGGATGCAACAAAAAAAACATTCTACACCCTTCTGATTCAAAGGAGAAACAACTGGCAAATTACTTAATTATCCTAATAACCAACCCAAATGGGGACATCACACACACACACACACACACCAAAACACCATCAGCAGCACGCCGGTCCTCCCTATCACCAATTCGTATCAGCCACTGTGAAACGCTGAACTAACGGCTCGGTGCTTGGCGGCACTTTCTCAAACAAACATTTACTCACGGAACCCCCAAGTGAGCTTAGTCTCAACGGGTCTCGCGGCTCTTAACCTCTGCGGGGAATCTGCGTTTTTCTCCGTCTCCACGTCTCCTCTCTTTTGTCGCGGTCCCAGCTATTTGTCTTTGTTTTGTTTATCGTTTTTTTTTTTCGCTCTCTCTCTCGCAATCTTCCTCCTGCCTCGTCTAGGTCTCTCCCTCTCACTGTCAGCGGGGCAATCAGAGACACCTGAACGGGTCACGCCCCCCTTTTTAAATACACGCTCACGCCAGAGGAAATGACATATGGAAGCCTGTAAAAGACAAGCGATTAAAAAAACAACCTGGACTGGCAAACTGCCACCCTCTCCCTGGGCTGCCACCTTATCGTGGTGGAGGGGTTTGAGTGTCCCAATGATCCTAGGAGCTAAGTTGTCTGAGGCTTTATGTCTCTGGTAGGGTCACCCATGGCAAACAGGTCCTAGGTGAGGGATCAGACAAAGTGCAGCCCAAAGACCCCTTATGATGAATAAAATAAATGGAACCAGTGTTCCCTCGCCCGGATGCGGGTCACCGGGGCCCCCCTCTGGAGCCAGGCCTGGAGTTGGGGCACGCTGGCGAGCGCCTGGTGGCCGGGCTTTCACCCATGGAGCCCGGCCGGGCACAGCCCGAAGAGGAGACGTGGGTCCCCCTTCCCATGGGCCCACCACCCGTGGGAGGGGCCAAAGGGGTCGGGTGCAATGTGGAAAGGGTGGTAGCCGAAGGCGGGGACCTTGGCGGTCTGATCCTCGGCTACAGAAGCTGGCTCTAGGTACGTGGAATGTCACCTCTCTGGTGGGGAAAGAGCCGGAGTTGGTGTGTGAGGTTGAGAGGTTCCAACTAGATATAGTTGGACTCACCTCAACGCATGGCTCTGGCTCTGGAACCAGTTTCCTCGAGAGGGGTTGGACTCTCTACCACTCTGGAGTTGCTCCCACTGAGAGGCGCNGCGTCTGCTCAATCAGGAAACCTCTGGGTCAATGTTCTGCTCTAAACTTTGCATTTGGCTTCGTGTCTTTTATTATTTGGGGACGTTCGTTCGTATTTTAGCGAGCCTTTTCACCGTGGCTGCCACCGGAGTTTGTTTATCCTGTGAAGAGACGGGCCAAACCCCTCCCTCGTAGGAAACATCTACGGAGAGCAGCAAGTCCAAAAAGGCAATGAGCGTAATCCGCTGGTAGTGGATGCAAACGCAAACACATCATGAATTTAGATAGATTTTTTTTCTCTGGACAAGAATTATTACTAATATATTTTGAATGATAGGCTATGAGCCACCTCTAAATAGATAAATTATTTTTCATTAATTATAAAAATATAATAAATAAAAGTGCCTGTGGGACATTTGAGACATGCCATTAAACAGAACTTGGTCCATTCTCCAACATTTCTGAACTTATTTGTTCAAACAAATAAATAAACTAAGCCCTGGAACTGTGGCATAAATATTTAACTCTAAAGCTACTCCAAAGACATTAAAAGCTAATATATGAACCCATTATGGATTTTTAAATGGAAGGTATTTTTTGTTTGATCATGTTTATTGTAATAGAACAAATTAGCTATTTTTCTTACCTAAATTAAAACAAGTGTTCAAACAGTACCCTGTCTGAAATATTCTATCATATTTTCTGTGAAGGGGTATGCTTTTAAATGTATCTATTTTATTGGTAAATAACTTCCAAAATGTATGAATTGTCGAAATGGAAAAAATCGTGATAAAATCGAGATCGTGATTTTGCAAAAAATAAATCGTGATATTATTTTTTTTCCATATCGCCCACCCCTAGTTGGGCGAACTACCACGCACCCTCCAGGACTCCCCCAAGGGTTTAGAGCTGGTCCAGTGCTCCACGGCTAGGACGAAAACCACATTGCTCCTCCTGTATCCGAGGTTCGACTATCCGACGGACCCTCCTCTCCAGAACCCCTGAATAGACCTTACCAGGGAGGCTTAGGAGTGTGATCCCCCTGTAGTTGGAACACACCCTGCAGTCCCCATTTTTAAATAGGGGGACCACCACCCCAGTCTGCCAGGCCAGTGGAACTGCCCCCGATGTCCAAGCGATATTGCAGAGCCGCATCAACCAACACAGCCCCACAACATCCAGGGCCTTAAGGAAATCCGGGCGGATCTCATCCACCCCCGGAGCCTTTCCACTGAGGAGTTTTTTGACCACCTCAGTGACCTCGGCTCCAGAGATTGGAGAGCCCAACCCAAAGTCCCCAGACTCTGCTTCCACCCTGGAAGACGTGCCGGTGGGATTGAGGAGGTCTTCGAAGTACTCGGCCCACCGATTCACAACGTCCCGAGTCGAGGTCAGCAGCACACCCTCCCCACTGTAAACAGTGTTGGTAGTGCATTGCTTTCCCCTCCTGAGGCGCCGGATGGTGGACTTAATGAAATACATTAAATTTCACTGATCATAGTTTAATTGTGGATAAATGTATATTGTTATTTTGACTAGGATGAGTGATATTAATACAAACCATAAATGTTACTGAAATATAGGTGAATTTTGTTCCAGACTAACTATAAAAATCAGATGGGAAAGAGGGAACTAGACAACACCAATTTAATACATATTATTGAGCCTTTTATAACAAGAGTCTGACATTTCATCCTCATCATTTTTTTTTCTTCATATTTTAGCAGCAGACCACAATCTTGTTTCAATTGAAACATCATCAAATAGAATATTGGATCAATCGACAGAGGATTTGATAGAATATTTAAATACTAAAATATTCTATAGCTGCAGCCCTAGTAACTACTACTCAGCGTGAGCTAACCAAAAGTTCCGCTCAGCAACTCCACCGGGCCATTCTGAGTACCTAATCCTGATCAGGTACTCAGAAGGTTCCTGAAAACGGAAATGCAACTAATAGACTAAAATGGAAGTGCTCTTAGCCTAGTTTATTGGTTACATGAACACCTGATCTTTGTTGTTATTGTGGTCCATGTTCTCCACGTACAAACCTGAAATACAGTAGCCTATAGACCAGCATGCAATGCTAGTCCAGCATGATATGCTGGTGATGGGATGCTGGACCAGCATGCTAGACCAGCACCCCATCCTGGACTAGCATTGTATGCGGGTCTACCAACTAAACCAGCACCAAAACACAACATATGCTGGTATCACCTGTGCAAGTCTATGCTGTTTTTTTCAGCAGGGTGGTGACTCCCGCCTATTCACAGCTTAGTGTTTGTGGAGAATTTGTTTATTCCCTGAAATTTTCATAAAAGAAATCTTAAAAATTTGAAAAGCTGGAAGACTCAGGAGGTGTGCCATCTGTCAGTTTCTTCCCCTCTGCTGTTGGACTCATGAATGTCAATCCTAGGGCTGCCCACTCCAGTCGCTTGGTCCCAGTCACATGACCCGGTGTTGTGTTTGTACCTGAAGCTGATCATCTCTGATTAGTACCTGCACTGTGTATATAGTAGCTGCTTCTCTAATTATTGCCACCCTTTTTATATTAATTATTTTATCATGAGTATATTATTACTTCTTATATTTGCTTATCTCTTATTTTTTTATCTTTCTTTTTGCACCAAGTACCGCAGCAATTTCCTAATGTTGTGATTTCTCACACATCTGGCAATAAAACCCTTCTGATTCTGATACATGGCACCCTTTTTACACTCGCATTTACAAATCAGCCAACCCAGGCACGCTATTCATTTTCTTTAGCTGTACCCCCAAGAGCAGAGCTAAGGAAAACTGGATGCTGGCTTCTATGGGAGTAGCCATGAAAAGCTAAGCTAAGTAGGAGAAATAAAGTTCAGTTGGGGAAACAAAATAAATCTGTTGTAGTGCTAAGGTTTCCACTGTGCAAATGAATGCATATTAAGGTTATTTCAGCTATTTGCTGGCTGCTGTGATTATTGTTCTTTTTTTCAGACAATGCTCTTCAAAGTGCAATATATAGGAAATAAATGCTACATCAAGCTCAATGGAGCCTCATATTCTACATTCCTCAGTCAAGGAATTACATTTTTATTTGGGTTCACCTGCTTAAAATTATACATTCTTATGTTTTCCTACATTTAAGTAATTTCTTAATTTCTTTAACGCTCACAAGGGCAATAACAGTGAGACCTGGGGGGCTGTGGTTGGGAGGAACTGCCCCCCTGATGTAAATTTGAGTGGTGTTTTGTTATTGGACTTCTGTGCTCATCATGGATTGTCCATAATGAACATGATGTTTAGGCATAAACGTGTCCATATGTGCTCTTGGCAACAGGATACCTTAGGCCGCAGCTCGCTGACCGACTTTGTTGTCATCTTATCTGATCTGTGACCACATGTCTTGGACACTTGGGTGAGGAGAGGGGCGGAGCTGTCAACTGACCACTACCTGCTTAGACTACTGTCCCCGCAATCCGCAGACAAAAATGGGTGGATGGATGAATGGACCATTGTTTTATGTTCCCTGTGTATTTCTATTATATGTAGATGATTCTCCAAGAGCAACAACACTCACAAGACGATAGTGAAGGAGCTCCAGCCTCTGTCCATAGTGGAGGCTCAAGATGTTCAGATATTTGTGAGGGTTATTGACCCAAAATATCAACTTCCAGGCAGAAACAAACTCACAGAGACTTATTTGTACAAAGCTATAATATAAATATATTACTTTGTATAATGTTTGAGCAAAGTATTGATATCGGATCGGCATCGCTGATACTGGACCTAATTTTACTTGGTATCGGATCGGAAAGGAAATCAGTGGTATCGCATATCACTAACATCAGCTGGACGTACACAACCTTCTCTAGGATTTTGGATAAGAAATGGAGGCCTAAAGTTTGTCAGGTCAGTCTAATCTAGGCCTGTTTGAACAACTGAGCAGGGACACAGAACCGGTTGGTTCCTTTCTCACGACCAACTCCTCTAACTCTATAATGGTTGAATTCATCCTAGGACCGCTGGAGAAGTTGTCCAGATCGAAGGGTCAAAATTAGGGGGTGAGATCGACGCCCTTGTCCTCACAACTTTGTCCACAAAGAAATCCAAGAAATTATTACAGGATTATGTGTTGTATTCAATAGCAATAGGCTAATTTACATTAAAAATAGAGTCCAGTGTGCTAAAAATAATTCGAGGATTCCATGAGTTTTAAGAGATAATGTCGACAAAGAATCCTCGCACATTTCACCGCTTTCTGATAGGCCACTCAGTGATCTTTCAGTGACTCAAGCTAGCTCTGGAGACCGTCATGCTTTCACTTACACTCTGCCTTTTTACATTCCCTTTTCAACGCCTGTGTACTATCAGTTAGCAATGGCTCCTTTCTGAGCCTAGGTTTCTTCACCTGTGCTGGCGCTACAATATCTAAGGCCATAGTGCTACATGGCCTAGAGGTTTACCCCAACCCCCCCAGACTAAACACTGAAGAGAACTCAGTGGCTGTGGAGAGCTTTAAATCCCAACACCGTCTCACCAGAGGACACTGCTTCACATGCTGACAGGATAGAGCCACATCAAGGCAGCCAAACCCAAAGGACAGAACCAGATCTAGGATGTGTCCGCATACTTGTGTGGGTCAGTCAACTAGCTGAGAAAGATTAAAAGCACCAACTAGATTTAAAAAGTCTTTCATCATTGGCTTATCTTGACAACAAACATGTATATTAAAATCCCAGAGGATTAAAACCTGATTATAATTTGGAATAGTCTCACCAAGAATCTCAGTGAAGTAGTCTAGAAAGTTTGACTCAATTTGAGGCCAAGTAGGGCCGTAACTCTCCAGAACCATAGGTGCAGGTAGAACACTATTCCAAAATATCCAAGCCCTAGCATTACAAGCCCAAACTGAAAGACCTAATCCGCTATCGGTGGTGGGTTTCTGTAGATGCACTTTTGAAATTCTATGTGGTTTGCTTGCCAAAATAAAGGGCATGATAATGAGGGTTTTAAAAAAACGATGTGAGGAAAACAGATAAATTTGGAAAGAGATGAATGAACTTAGGAAGTACAATCATTTTAATTATATTAACTCGTCCGATTAAAGAACGTGGAAGAAGTTTCCATTTATCCATCTTAGATTTAATATTGTCAACAAGTTGCTGAAAGTTAAACTTGAATAATAATCTAGGATTTCTTGTAATGTTTATACCGAGATATTTAAAATGACTAGTAGCAGCTTTGAACGGCAGTTCAGAAAAAATACCAGGGCCAAGACCATCTGCCAATGGCATAAAGAGACTCTTGTTCCAGTTAATTGTAAATCCAGAGAGATGTCCAAAGGTGTTAATAAGATATAACAAGGGAGGCATAGAAAGCCTAGCATCTGCCAGCGTAAGAGCCACGCCATCCGCGTATAGAGTTATGATGGATTCAATGGATCCACTTGATATACCTACAATGTCAGGATTACTCCTCACTGCAATGGCTAGACGCTCCATAGCCAAGGCAAAAAGAAGAGGGGATAGGAAGCAGCCTTGTCTGATACCCCGATGAAGTGCAAACGACAGTGGTCTATCAGTATTTGTAAGAACAGACGACCTAGGTTGAGCATAAAGCATGTGAACCAGTGTCGTAAACTTACTGCCAGAGCCAAATTTTTCTAGGGTGGCAAACAAATATTTCCACTCAATCTGATCAAAAGCTTGTTGTGCATCTAGCGAGATGATAGCCAAATTTGGAGGGTTCAAGCCATGCACTATGTTCAGCAGATGGCATGTATTATGCCGGGACCACACTATGCATTTTTTGGCTGTCGCACAAGACTGCTCATGTCACACTGTGAGAACTCCAGAAAGGTGGCACACTGTACGGTGCAAGATTTCAGTGAGCCAGACTGCATGACGTCTCGCTCTAACAGGACACGCTACGTCATGAGCGCACCCCCCCAAAAGCATACGTCACTAGACAGATAACCAAAACAAAGCTAAAAAGAGAAAAACGTACCACTTCTTTTTAGTGTCAGAACAATTGATCCGCTACATATTTTCAAAACCTGCTTTGGCCTAAGACTCCGGCTGCAAGTCTCCTTTTCCCGTCTTTCAGCTAAACAGCTGATCTGTCTGCTGGACATCAATCCTTCTCATCCTCTTTTATACATAAAAAACACTAAACTACAGAGAAGTAACATTAGCTACGTTTACATGGGCACAAGTAATCGTTTGTTTACAATTTCTCTTCTGGGAAAGACAAGTCTGCGCATGCGCAAGCTATGGTGCGGGCACCGCGGCGTGATCGGATCATTCCAGTTAGTGTCCATGTAAACAGAGGTTTGGGATTTCTGATCAACCAAGATTTGAATCGGATTGGGGAAATTTGGCGCATGTAAACGTAGCTAATCTCTCACAGATCACTCCAATATCTAAAGTTTTGCCGTCAATGTCTGTCTCAGTTTACTCCGCTGCGTGACAGCGCATCAGTGCTCCTTTTCACAACCGCTGTCAGATCGCGCAGCCATCCTCTGTGCCTCAGCAACAAGACGCTACTGAACCAGCTCAGTGGCCTAGTGGTTTGAGTGTCCGCCCTGAGACTGGGAGATTGGGGTTCAAATCCCGGTCGGGTCATACCAAAGACTTTGAAAAAATGGGACCCAATGCCTCCCTGCTTGACACTCAGCTAGGGGTTGGACTGGGGGGTTAAACCACCAAATGGTTCCCGAGCGCAGCTGTGTCTGCAGCTCACCACTCCCCCAGGGGATAGGTCAAATGCAGAGAACAAATTTCACACACACCAGTGTGTGTGACAACTAGTGGGACTTTAACTTAACTTTAACCCATTCTTAGTTTAATTATTTTAGTATAACTCTGGTTTTATTTGGGCTATTAACAAAAATAAAAACTGGTGTGTAGTTTTTAATCTGCATTTTAAACATTACTCAAACAGAAACTCAGAGAGGCGGAGTCTTGCTGCTGCGGCGTCCCAAAGATGTGTTTTCATTGGTCAACTGCAGACGGGAGTCGTAGGTTTTCAAGCAGTGCTTGAAGACTGTTGGAGGCTGTCTTTGGTCATTAGACGGCTCAAAAAGCTGTCGCAGAGCCGGTCACACGGGACGTCCACAGATATGCAAATCACCCTCACGTTCACCATTTTTTGACACGATTCTGCTCAAAACGAGGGATTTGGCTTAGAAGGCAGAAAATCGCACAGTGTGGTCCGGGCTTTAGAAAAGGCAAATCTGTCAGGGATGAACCTGGATTGGTCCTGTTGAAGTAATGAGCCAATATCTCTATTAAGACGGGAGGTTAAAACTTTTGCTATAATGTTTTTTATCACAATTTAGTAGGCTTAAGGGCCTATACGAGGCTATATTAGTAGGGTCTTTGTCCTTCTTTAAAACATGACATATGTGTGCATCATAGGCACTATCTGGGAACAAACTCATTTTAATAGAGCATTTCACCAAGTAGATGTGGGGCAATTTGATCAACATGAGCTTTGTAGAATTCAACTATGAAACCATCTGGACCACAGGCTTTACTATTTGGAAAAGAGCGGATTGCCTCTTTAATTTCAGAAACTGTGAAATCAGCCTCAAGGGCTTGATAGGCGTTTTCAGCGAGGGTTGGGATATTAAGGGAATTAAGAAATTGAGAGAGTTTTAAATCAGTAGCTGTAGATTTAGAAGTGTACAAATGTTTAAAAATTCAACAAACCTATCATCAATCAACTTTGGGTTAGTGATCAATTCGCCAGTGGAAGAAACAATTTTGTGTATGGCCTGCCAAGACTGCATGTCTTTCAATTGTAATTTATGGGGTTTGTCTCCCAGTACAAAATACTTTTGTTTCACTTTAAGGATATCGTCTTCTACTTAAAACCCCAAAATGTGGTTGTATTCAAATTTTAATTTAAGAATAGAATCAGGTATATTTTTAGAGTTCAATTGGCATAATGCATCCTCTAATATTGATAGTTCTGTTTCAATTTGGGTTAAACGGTTTCATTTAGTCTTTTTCGAAAATGTCTGATAGGCAATTATCTTACCACGCAATACCACTTTAAAAGATTCCCAAAGGATGGAATTGGAGACCACACCATTATCATTAAACTGCAAAAAATCTGAAATTTCTCTGGAGATGTAAGTACAAAAGTGTTTATCTGAAAGAAGAATGGGATTAAATTTCCAGTAGAAGGGACGAGGTTGTAAATTAAAATCTATTTTCATTGTAAGGGGAGCATGATCAGAAATTAGAATTTGATGATACGTTGTGTTAGAGGAATTAAAGTTTTATGCTGATGGAGCTCTGAACTGTTTGTTCTTGGGTTATGCTTAATGCACAAATCTCTGCGTGACTCATTCAACCTAAGTGCTCATAACGAACAACATGTTTTATAATATGTGTGTTTCAGCTGTAAGCTCCCTGTGATTATGATTCACTATTAAACTGCTGTATGGGTATGAAACTGGAACATCCAGGTTCTAACAGAACAAGTCACATATCAGCTGTTTTACCTTGCAAGTTTGCATAACCTGTAAACCACTCCCTTATTCTCTGTGTAATAAAATACTGTAAGAGAGAAGAGTTCAGCAGAGTGTGTGCTGAGGCTTTCCGAGCCTGAACTCGCACTCTCCTCTGCAGAGCATGTAAAACTTATTCACTGGTGTCTGTCTTCTGTTTTCCCAAAGCCTGGTCAATTGTAGGGTAAATGAATAACCCTGACACGTTGAGCTAATAATACTAGAGGATAGTTTAGAATCAATAACAAAGTAATCAATTCTCTTGAAACTGTTATGTACAGGAGAAAAAAAGGAATATTGTCTGTCAGTAGGATGTTGACTCCACCAGACCTCCACCATGTTGTATGATTCTACCAGATTGCTCAGCACCACAGAGGCTCTAGTAGGTGGGGCTAATTTTGGAGAGGATCTAGCTAACGTGGGGTCAAAATAGCAATTAAAATCACCACCAATTATTATGTGGGAGTTATTATAATTCGAGATCAGTTCAAATATTTTGGAAAAAAGTCAGGGCAATCACAATTTGGGGCATAAACATTCAGCAAAACCAATGGAACTGACAGAACCAGAAACAAGTATAAGCCTCCCGCCTGGATCAGAAACCATAGTAATAATGGTGGCAGAGGAGTTAAGTGGCCGCCTTGTAATCGGAAGGTCGCAGGTTCGCATCCCGCTCAGTCTGTCGCTGTCGTTGTGTCCTTGGGCAAGACGCTTAACCCGCCTTGCCTGCTGGTGGTGGTCAGAGGGACCGGTGGCGCCAGTGCTCGGCAGCCTCGCCTCTGTCAGTGCGCCCCAGAGCAGCTATAGCTACAATGTAGCTCATCCCCACCAGCATGTGAATGTGTGTGTGAATGGGTGGATGACTGATTGTGTTGTGAAGCACCTTGGGGGGTTGTAGAACCCTAAGAAGGCGCTATACAAATACAGGCCATTTACCATTTAAATATAAACGGAGTGGTTTTCCGAATGAGTATAACTACCCCCCGGGGCCTTTGATGTGAAGGTGGACTGATATACCTGTGATACCCAGATTGTTCGTAAACTACTCTGTTCATTGGCATGAATATGGATTTCCTGTAAAAAAATAATATTGGAAGACAGATTTTTTTAAGTGTGACATAACTTTGCCGCGTTTCAGAGTGTTGCCGAGGCCCTTGCAGTTCCAGGTAGTAAAAGTCAGCGAACATGTTCCAGATGTAGTAGCATTGCTACACTGCATCTAAATAGAGATTAATATAATGTAAAGACTGCCAACAGAAAAAAATGGAAAACTGGCATAAACAACAATAGGCTGGGCTTTGAAATGTTCCAGATATTAGTGCATTTGTGGCGTGTTTATTGGTTATGTTTCTTGCATTGTGTATGTTTCTCACCAACTTTCTCCTTGTCTGCTAGTATATGAAGCACTTTACTGTCTGTTGCCTTAAGCAACTCTAACAATAGAATCTACAATGTGGAGCACAACTTGAAAAGGTGCCTTTCTCTGACTCGAGGTTGAATAGTCTGATCCAGCACAAAATATATTACCGGTACTTTCATATTTAATTTTAGAGACTTTCTACTTTTTGAATGAACTAATTTCTTCACTATTAAAGTGAACTTTAAGCCAAGTCTGCTAGAATCCCAAACTAAATGATCCTTTCTGAGAAGGAAAGCCTTTTTTCAGGTATGGTAGAGCAGAATTTTCACTCATGAGGAAGTCTGAATCCTTTTGGATAACTGCATGAAAGATAAAAAAACAAAGTAAAAAACATGTAATAGGCGAGAATTACAGGAAACATCTTTGAGTGGTTAGGATGTACGGTAACCCCCCCACACACACACACACACACACAAACACACACACAGTGATGTCAGAAGTGAGGCGGCTTAACCAGCATGTCTCTAGCTCCATTAATGTTTGAGAGCATCTGTAAAGCCAGACAAGTAAAGGGTTGAGACTTTGATGGTGCTGATACTGTTGAATGGAAGTAAAAACACAAACGCTGTGAATGTGATGTGATTAACACATTTAACCACATTAGACTGATATACCAGACAATCTTAATCTGCTTAATCTGTTCAACAGATTTAACTCCAAACCCCCCACATCTGCAACAGGCACCATCACCACCATCCCCGAACCACCTCCACTCAGTCAGTCAATCTCCCCCTTCCCCCTACACTCACATCATTCAACACCTTCTCCCACCACTATCAACCCTCCACAGCACCACACTCTCCCTTACTCCTTCTTCTCGCTAACATCTGACCAGGTGAGGAGAGAACTGAGGCGGCTTAAGAGCAGGTAAGCTGCAGGTCCTGACCGGATCAGCCCCAGACTGCTTAAAGACTGCACTGACCAGCTTTGTGAAGCGGTCACACACATGTTCAACCTGAGCCTTCGTCTGAAACAGCTCCCCATCCTGTGGAAGAACTCCTGTGTGGTCCAGTTTCCATAACATCACATACCAGGGAACCAGAGCACTACAGACCAGTCGCCTTGACCTCCCACCTGATGAAGACCCATCTACGCTCCGTGGTGAGCCCAGAGATAGGCCCACTGCAGTTTGCATACAAACCAAACATGGGGGTGGAGGACGCCCTCATCTACCTGCGCTGACTCACCTCGAGACACAAAAAAACACTGTGAGAGTCATGTTTTTTGACTTCTTAAGTGCTTTCAACACCATCCAGTCATCTTTGCGGCAGCAGAAGATGAGGGGTGCAGGAGTGGATGGACATCTGACTGCATGGACCGTCGACTACCTCACCAACTAGTCCAGTTGCCTTCATTTGAACCCCTTGGACTACAATGACCTGGATGACCGAGAACCTTCCCCAGCATACCTCACCAACAGGCCACAGTACGTGAGGCTGCACAACTGTACATCTGAGTTGGTTGTGTGCAGTACTGGAGCTCCGCAGGGTACAGTGCTCTCACCCTTTCTCTTCAACTTCTACACCTCGGACTTCACCTACAACACCAACAGCTGTCACCTCCAGAAGTTCTTTGATGACTCGGCCATCGTCTGCTGTGTGTCTGAGGGGAACGACCAGGAGTACAGGTCAGTCATCATGGACTTTGTTGGCTGGTGTGAACGTAATCACCTTCGCTTAAACCCCAGTAAGACAATGGAAATGGTGATAGACTTCCTCTTCACTCACCAGTAAACATCCAAGGAGCAGACATTGAGGTGGTAGATACCTTTAAGTACCTGGGTGTTCACCTCAACAGTAAACTGAACTGGTCCCACAACACAGATGCTCTGTATAAGAAGGGCCAAAGCCGCCTCCATCTCATGAGGAGACTGAGTTAACTCCCAGCTGCTAAAATCCTTTCATCACTCTGTTGTTGGCTCTGTTATTCATTCTGCTGTGGTCTGTTGGGGTGTAGGCAGCTCTGACCGAGACAGAAAGAGACTGAACAAGCTAGCTACCAAAGCTAGCTCGGTTCTGGGCTGCCCACTGGATTCTGTTGAGGAAAAGTGTGAAAAGAGGATGCTGGGGAAGATGACCTCCATCTTAAGAAACTCCTCACACCCACTGGATTCCACTGTGGAGACCATGGACAGCTCCTTTAGTGGCAGACTGAGACATCCAAGATGTAAAACAGAACGCTACCGTAGCTCATTCATTCCCACTGCAGTATGAGTGTTGAACTCCACAGTTTAACTGTTACTGGTATTATCCCGTTACACGCTAACATCAGAGCTAGATTCAGTATGTGTTCAATACCCAGATGTACATTAGTATATCTGTGTCCTTTATGCTGTTACTTATTGGAAACTCAATTTTCTATTTTTACTCATTATTTTAATAGCTGAAGGTTACAGTAATAGCCTACTGCCTTTGTGTATTTACCTGTATTATTTTTTTCCTATACTCTGTGTGTGCTGCCTTAACAACTGTGGGATTTATGAAGTCTATTCTATTCTGTTCTATTCTATCATACCTGTTCAAAGCTGGGAGGTTTTTTTATTCCAAAGTGAAACTGTCCAAGCCTTTTGGAAAAGTTATGGGATGTTTTCTTACTCATGCCAGACAGACTAATTGGCATTTCACCGCCCTGATTTCACAGTCTTTTTTTGAGTTTGGGAGAATAACTAAGTTTTCTGACTCAACTCAAATATGCTACTGGATCATGGGCAGCCAAAGATTTAAGAAAAATAAAAAAAATAAAGTGTCCAATTGTGCTTCTAGTTCTGTTATTTACAAGTTGGACCTGAGAAGGGAAGACATTAGGGAATTTACTCTTTTGCATTTTTTCATGCATTATTCACCAGCTTCGTTTTTCCACAGCGCCAAACATTACACTTATTTAGCAAATGCTAATGTATGCTGAGAAACTTCAGAGTCAAACAGCAGAAACAAGGCTTACGTTTCCTTGTCTGTGTTTGTGACCATTTGATGGTTTACCTCAATGTCCATCCATCCATCCATCCATTTTCTGTAACCGCTTATCCGAGCAGGGTCGCGGGGGGCTGGTGCCTATCTCCAGCAGACATCGGGCAAACAGGCGGGGTCCACCCTGGACAGGTTGCCAGTCCATCGCAGGGCAACACAGAGACACACAGGACAAACAACCACACACACACTTAAGGACAATTTAGAGAGACCAATCAACCTGACAGTCATGTTTTTGGACTGTGGGAGGAAGCCGGAGTACCCGGAGAGAACCCACGCGTGCACAGGGAGAACATGCAAACTCCATGCAGAAAGACCCCAGGCTGGGATGTGAACCCAGAACCTTCTTGCTGCAAGGCAACTGCGCTAACCACTGCGCCACTATGCAGCCCAATTACCTCATTTACCTCAATGTATTAATGTTTATTCATTTGACCCTTAATTCAGTGTCTCTTGGTGGAAGCATGAGAAGATGAGCACGTGTGAATGTGTGTTTTTGACAGTTGGTTTATTACTGGGAGGCAATTAGTCTAGTGATTTAACTGATGGGTCACAGCAGCAACTCCAATGCACTTCTCCCAGCAGAGACAATTAAAGATGACTCGGCTCACAAACTAAACCAATCTTTAGCTCACTCTCAACCTTATTTTATTGTGCCTGAAATGCAATGTTAATTACACGTCTACAAAGCAAAAAACAGCCAATTCCAATGATTTTAGTTTTAGGTGGAATATCATTGGATAGCAGCAAACATCTTACATATTTCTGCTCACTGATGGAAGAAATAATCAAACGTTTAAAAGCACTTCTTTGTCTTCTTGTTCCAAATGTCGAAATTCTTGGTGAGATTTCTGTGCATCTGCAACAGGAGAGAAAAAAATATGTATGCTTCTTAATGTTACTGAAAAATGTGGAGGAACAAAAGCAGAGCTTCCACTTCTGCTCGGAGGCCAAAGCTGCTACTGTGGCTGGCAGTGCAAAAATAACACAGGTGTCGCATCTCAAAACAAGATGACTATTTATTTGATGCTTCTTGAGTCGAAGAATGAATACGCACAGCAAAGATTTGCAGCCGTCTGTTTATCTCACTGCCCTCATCCCTCTTTCCTCTTATTCTTCCACCCTCTTCTTTTTCCAAGTCTTTTCTCTCCATCTGGCATCATGTTAATGCTCATCATTTTCTGCATGGTTGTTTGCTCTAATAAAATGCAAAACTTTAAAAAGAGATTCATTAATGACAAACAGAATAGGGTTTAATTATTGAACTGCTATGGAAGGGAGTTACACATGCATTTCTTCTACTTGGTTGATTACCAGATCTAGTTGATTATTGTGGGATGCCTCCTCATTACATCCTGAATAGATTCAGCGAACTTGTGTTTGCTATGGGAACTGAGACTTAGTGGTAAACAAGAAGTCACAGAGGTTTGCACCTCACTCTTTCTGTTTTAATCTGCCTTTCCCCTCATCTTACTCTGCCAAATTTCAGCAACTAAGAGAAAACCCCACACAGAAACACACATGTAGCACACTATGTTTTAACTTTGATTCTCTGTCTGTGGGTTAGATTATTAAAGATGTGGAACACTTGTTTAATCAGTACATTTGCTGTGGTCTCTAGTAGGAATGAATGCCTTGTCTGTCGTACTCTGGGGAAAAAAACACCGGTGCACCATTTTCAGGAAGTAGAAGCGAGCCACATCAGAGCTGAGCTTCAGACGACAGGATCTGGAGTCTTATTTCCTGATATGTGGACATCTCTTCTCTGATTGGCTAACAGCAACACGGCTCTACCTATTTGCTCTGCAACGTTGATGTTTTATCTCCACAAATAACACAAGCCTGGAGTTCTGCTATGTGGTGGATAGTGATGGGTACCGAATTTTGTACTTTTTAAGGCATTGACTAAATTCCGTGGTACCGACTGAGTACCGGTTCACGTGATATGAAACGGTGCCTTGTTTCGGTACCCGTCCTTCATAACGAGAATTTGCAAGACAGCAATTTGCAAAGATAGACAGCAGCGCAAGAGCGTAATGTCATCAGTCGCTGTGGGCGATCTGTAAACAGAGTTAGCAGCATGGCAAATACTCTACAATGATAAAATACAAACAGTTGTATATTATTTATTGTGATCTTTATCAACTATGGTTATATTTCGAGAAAAAAAAAGAATGTGACAGCCAACATGGTTCATAGAATTAGGTGGAACAAATTGGCCCATTTTAATGCACATACAGTGGAGGGAATAATGATCTGCCCCTTCGCTGATTTAGTAAGTTTGTCCAAGGACAAAGAGATAAAAAGTCTCAGAACAGTATCATTTTAATGGTAGGTTCATTTTAACAGTGACAGACAGCACATCAAAAGGAAAATTCAAAAAATAACTTTAAATAAAAGATAGAAACTGATTTGTGTTTCACTGAGTGAAATAAGTATTTGAACCCCTACCAACCATTAAGAGTTCTGGCTCCCACAGAGTGGTTAGACACTTCTACTCAATTAGTCTCCCTCATTAAAGACACCTGTCCTAACTAGTCACCCTCATTAAAGACACCTGTCCTAAATAATCACCTGTATAAAAGACATCTGTCTGAACTAGTCACCTGTATAAAAGACACCTGTCCACAGAATCAATCAATCAAGCAGACTCCAAACTCTCCAACATGGGAAAGACCAAAGAGCTGTCCAAGGATGTCAGAGACAAGATTGTAGACCTGCACAAGGCTGGAATGGGCTACAAAACCATTAGCAAGACTCTGGGAGAGAAGGTGGCAACTGTTGGTGCAATTGTTCCAAAATGGAAGGAGCACAAAACGACCATCAATCGATCTCCGTCTGGGGCTCCTCGCAAGATCTCACCTCGTGGGGTGTCAATGATTGTGAGAAAGGTGAGAACTCATCCTAGAACTACATGGGAGGAGTTAGTTAATGACCTCAAAGTAGCTGGGACCACAGTCATGAAAACCATTAGAAACACATTACACCACAATGGATTAACATCCTGCAGTGCTCACAAGGCCCCCCTGCTCAAGAAGGCACATGTGCAGGCCCGTCTGAAGTTTGCCAATGAACACCTGAATGATTCAGAGAGTGACTGGGAGAAGGTGCTGTGGTCAGATGAGACCAACATTGAGCTCTTTGGCATTAACTCAACTCACCGTGTTTGGAGGAAGAAAAATGCTGCCTATGACCCCCAAAACACCGTATCCACCGTCCAGCATGGAGGTGGAAACATTTTGCTTTGGGGGTGTTTTTCTGCTAAGGGCACAGGACAACTTCACCACATCAACGGGAAAATGGACGGAGCCATGTATCGTCAAATCCTGAGAGACAACCTCCTTCCCTCTGCCAGGAAACTGAAAATGGGTCGTGGACAGTGTTGGGAGTAACGAGTTACAAAAGTAATCATTTACTGTAATGCATTGCTTTTTGCTGTAACGTGGTAATGTAAGGCATTACAGAAAAAAAATCAGTAATATTTTACTCGGTACAATGTCAGTGCATTACAACGCATTTTTAAACAGGAATCAATTAGTGGGTTTTCTTCAGGGTTCTAATTACGAGGGAGCCTGAAAAAAGGTCCAGTTTCGATATGACGTTATTTATATGGACTCCAGCGTACCAGGACTTCTTTAGAGCAGAGAGTAGAGACCGCTGATTGGACGCGCTCCAGCTGCGCGCGCCGCGACCACAGTAGCATTCTCAAAGTCTTGCCAGCAAAAAACATTTAACACGCATGTCCACTTTCTGGCACTTTCTCTTTTACTCATGCCTGACGCGCGCTGCCTCAGCGGAGCTCATCTGTGTCCAGGTCACATCACCACACCTGCGGTGTGCAGCGCACATTTCGCTATTTTTGCGGTGCAGATCCCAGAACTGCTTAGTTTAAAAGTAGGCTAGCTCATTATGTGAAAAAGTAGTTTTTCAGTTTTTCTGGAGAATTGAGAGGAGATACAGGAAGATAAGAGAGAGGACAGGAAAATAGTCAAAGAAAAAACAAGAAAACTAAAAAAAGTTCTTGAAAAGGAAAAAGTAGGTAGATTTCTATCCACTACAGATGTTTAACAATATAAAGCAATCATTTATAATCATGTAATATTTATTTATTTGATAAAATTCAGATCACTTTCAAAACAGGTCCGCACTAAAGTGGCAACAATTACAAAACCCTCAAAACAGGACTGGTTTAACATGTGGAGGTCATTTCAAGTTTCTCCCTCTTGATCTTTTTTGGCTGGTTTTCCACTCGTGCTAGTTTTGGCTTGAGTAATTATCTCTACTGGCAGCATGAGGCGATTCCTTAACCCTACAGAAGTTGCACAGGTTGTCCAACTTCTCCAGGATGGCACATCCACACGTGCTGCAGCAAGAAGGTTTAATGTGTCTCCCAGCACAATCTCCAGAACATGGAGGAGATTTCAGGAGACTGGCGGTTATTCTCGGAGAGCTGGACAGGGCCGTAGAATGGCCTTCACGATCCCCTGACTTAAACCCAATAGAACATCTGTGGGACATTATGTTTCGGTCCATTAGGCGGCGCCAGGTTGCTCCTCAGACTGTACAAGAGCTCAGGGATGCCCTCACACAGATCTGGGAGGAAATGCCACAAGTCACCATCCGTTGTCTCATTAGGAGCATGCCCCGACGTTGTCAAGCATGCACACAAGCTCGTGGGGGCCACACAAGATACTGAAAAGCATTTTGAGTTGCAGAAATTAAGTTTTTGAAATAATGGACTAGCCTGCCACATCTTCATTTCACTCTGATTTTAGGGTGTCTACACAATTGAGCCCTCTGTAGGCTGAACACTTTTATTTCCATTAAAAGACTTGGCATCCTTTTGTTCCTAAGACATTGCCCTGTCGTTAATTGTATAAATATCCAACTTCATATTGAAATCTGATGTATCTAATGTGTTTCTTTAAAGTGTTCCTTTAATTTAATTCTATTTTTTATTTAAAGTCCTTTTTTGAAATTTCCTTTTGATGTGCTGTCTGTCACTGTTAAAATAAACCTACCATTAAAATGATACTGGTCTGAGACTTTTCATTTCTTTGTCATTGGACAAACTTACAAAATCAGCGAGGGGTCAAATAATTATTTCCTCCACTGTATGTGCATTAAAATGGGCCAATTTGTTCCACCTAATTCTATGAACCATGTGGGCTGTCACATTCTGTCCTTGTTTCCCCAGTTTTTGGTTCCTGCTAATTAGTCCCACCTGCCTCTCGTTTACCTAATCACTCATGCTCCCTGATCCTTGTGTGATTAAGCCCTGTCTGTCTTTTGTTCCTGGTCGAGTCATTGTGTTAGTTATGTCGTGTCAGCTCTTTATTAAACCTTTTCAACTGCCTTACCTGCCTGTTCCTCCTCACCTGCATTTGGGTCCACTTCCTCACCTCAACCCGCACACCGTGACATGGGCCTGAATGCCTGTTTTACAGAGTTGTGGCAGGGGCTGATCCAGCTCAATTAGAGACCTCAGAATTCAGATGTCTCACAAAGAAACTGAAGGTAGAGAACCTTGTTACTTATTGACAGCATTAGTTCAGAGAAAATGGATGAAAATGTCTGGAAGGATAAAGCAGAACCTGAGCTTAATCACATCACCTCTGTAGGTTCTGTATTTTCATAAAAATATATATTTTTTACTTTCTGAGGGTTAATAAGGGAGCAGACTTTTTTGTTTCCTGAAAGAAAATCCGCTGAATATCCTGGCAAGATTGAACCCTGTCCTGTACGGGATAGAAGCAAGGCATCATCAGGAAACAGACACTGTTATTATTTCTGTTGTTTTCTGGGAGTTATTTTCCTCAGAATACTTAAGTCTGATGCTACTCATGAGTCAGTGAGGGATTGCTGGGAGAGATGATGTCTGGCAGCTGGTACTCTCACCACTTCACGCCTTTGCCTGCCATGGTAGTGAGGCTGCTTCTCACTGGTACAGAGATTCATTTAAATGCAGGGATCACAGATGTTCTTTAGTCACAAAAATGCGGTCCAGCTAGAGCCTGTTTGTCTTTGGGGCTCAGTCTCAAATCTGTGGGATAGTTGTGTACCTGTGGCTGTTTTTGCACACATTTTGTATTTTTACTTTTCAACTGGAAAATAAAATCAGATAATTTGCCTTTACCACATTTTAAAGTTAAAGATGGATTGGCAAGATAAAAGCATGGTGTTTTGGTCAGCTATTTTGTTTTGTGACTTCAAGCAAAGGCGCATTTGGAGAGGATGTGTGCCGCGCGTACAGCTCCGTCAGCTCCCGTCAGCCCAGGCAAGAGGAGAGAGAGAAAAAGACGAGTTATCCGACACCGTGCACGTTCCCTCAATGACTGACAACACGCAGCATCTGACCAGCGTCAGATGTGCCGACAGACAGGTGGATCCATGGAGGTGGAGAGGCACAATAGACCAGGAGCACAAGAAAGAAAAAGTCATAACCAGAGGAGTGTGTTGTTGGAACAAAAAAGAAAAATGTTGTGGGCATAAACATCCCAGCTTCTGTTCATGAGACAGAAGATAGGATAATTGTGTCTGGATGTGGAGAATAAATTATACAGCAGCCCTGGTTATCATTTATGAGAAGTCTTGGTAAATGCAGAAACATGCAGGGCTTTTATCATTTGATTCATAACCTATGTTTTTGTAATTGATGTATTCTGTTTGTTTTTGTAGCATCAAGTCGATGGAGCTGAAAGAACTGTGTGTGAGTAACAAATTATTCTCATTGAAATGCAATGGCTATATGTCAGTATATATAATCATGTTTTGAGAAGGAAGGAGCTTTAGACCCGTATGATTCAGATTATGTACCTCCAATATCAATAAGGTATGTTTTATTATTGTTTTTTTTAATACCGTAGTAACATCCCACTCTCACTTTCTATTCACTGATTATATAATTGTGCAATAGGTGTGCATCACAGGATGAGGTTCAGTGGCGGTCCGTCCTACAGGCGAACTAGGCAGCCGCCTAGGGCGCCATCCAGAAGGGGGCGCCAAACTGCGCTCACACCACCACTCACTCCCCAAAGAAAAAGCATCATAACATTCAGCTGTCAATTTATATCTGTATTCTGCAATAAAATTAAAAAGAATACGCTAATTTACTGAACAAAGCCAGTGATATTTCAATCCAGCTGTCTTCAATCCCACTCTGAGCTCGGCTGCCTGCCCTGTTCTGCTCAGAACCTGCTAGCAGAGACACATGTGGGACGTACGGTCGGGTTCTGTGTGTGAACGGCTGACCGCCTGCGAGGATGAGGGGCGCTGTTTTGAGGGAGAAAAAAGAACAAGAGAAAGTTGCAAAGGACAAAGGTGTGTACTTTTGTTTAGGTTTGTTTGTTTCATATTCTCTGATTAGCATATAACAGTACTAGCTAGTTGACAGTCGCCAAAACAAAGTCATGTCATCTAAGTTAACAAGGGTGTGACGTCACGTTCTGTTGTGGTTCTGTCTCGCGGAAATTTCCCGGAAAATCCCCGCCCCCCCTTCAGACCGGAGTCGGTCAGTGCGCATTTAGCTGCACCGTGACAGCGAAACAACAGCTGGGGTCATCGTGTTCTAGGAAATTAAAAAGTTAAGAGTAATCCAAGTCAGATGTGAAAAGTCCATTTACAGTTCCTGTTAAACGTTTGATAACTTTATTATTTGAGAAATAAATATTAGGAAGGATGGATTTTAGCAGCTATAATAGCTTTGTACACTCTTGGCATCCAGGTTATTTTCCCTGTTTATCAGTGAAATACAGTTTTACATCTAACCACAATCAAGCTACAGGTCAAACTTAAAGTCNCTCTGGTTTTCTCATTATATTTATGGACCTAGAGCCACCAGAGGAGACGTTACAAGAGCATGCTGCTCCTCCTGTCACTAACTACTGCACCTGGTTGTTCAGGTGAGTGACTTCTGCTCATATTGACAGCAACATTGATTCCACATTTGCTGTGTGCCTAATTAATTATACAATTTTTTATCTATAACTCTATTTTATTCATGGAATAATGCATTCTTTAAAAATATATCAGGTTGCAATTTGTGTTGCAGTCACACAGTAGCTATTTACATGTGTGTTATAGTTATTCTATATTTTGTGTACATGTGGTGTAATTCAGCTCATGTTTAAGATCAGAATTTGTGCTTCATGTGTCCTGTAGATGCAGTAAGAAGTGCCAGTCCATCATCACTTGATCCTGCATCTATAGAGAACAGAGTTGGTTTGGACAGGACCACATCAGGTAACACCTGACTTCATTTTTCCTCTGACATGATGGAAGAAGTTTCTACTATCACTTTAGCAGAACCTCAGTAAATGGAGAAAAATAATCATAAGAAGCTTGTTTTTGGTGCAAACTTTTTCCTGCAAAAGATTTTTCTTAACACATAGAGAACTGAGTTACTTGGAAAATGTAAGTGCTGCTTTGACCAGCCATGAAAACGAATAATTTACTTTGAAGAAATGTGCACATATTGTTGCATGATTTATTAGAATGGTTTAAATAAATGTACAGCGATTTGACAACAAGGAACTTTCGTGTTTTTTCTTTATGGGGGGGGGGGCAATGCTTGAGCTCGCCTAGGGCGCCAAATGGTCTAGGACCGCCCCTGATGAGGTTGACCAACTTCCTTGCATTGGGCTGGATGAAGCTGACAATTATAACAATTATAATTATTATATAACAATTATAATTATTATATAACAATTATAATTATTATATAGGCTAACAATTATATGTGCTATTTGAGTTTCACTCAATATGCTAAAATTCCACTGGACTGGCAGGAGGAGCAATGTGGTTTTCGTCCTGGCCGTGGAACACTGGACCAGCTCTATACCCTTGGGGGAGTCCTGGAGGGTGCGTGGGAGTTCGCCCAACCAATCTACATGTGTTTTGTGGATTTGGAGAAGGCGTTCGACCGCGTCCCTCGGGGGGCCCTGTGGGGGGTACTCTGGGAGTATGGGGTACAAGGCCCCTTGATACGGGCTGTTAGGTCCCTGTACGACCAGTGTCAGAGCTTGGTCCGCATTGCCGGCAGTAAGTCGGGCTCGTTTCCGGTGAGAGTTGGACTCCGCCAAGGCTGCCCTTTGTCACCGATTCTGTTCATAACTTTTATGGACAGGATTTCTAGGTGCAGCCAAGGTGGTGAGGGGATCCGTTTTGGTGGCCTAAGGATCAGGTCTCTGCTTTTTGCAGATGATGTGGTCCTGTTGGCTTCGTCAGAACGTGATCTCCGGCTTTCGCTGGAGCAGTTCGCAGCCGGGTGTGAAGCAGCTGGGATGAGAATCAGCTCCTCTAAATCCGAGACCATGGTCTTGAGTCGGAAAAGGGTAGAATGCCTTCTCCAGGTCAGGGACGAGGTCCTGCCCCAAGTGGAGGAGTTTAAGTATCTCGGGGTCTTGTTCACGAGTGAGGGAAGGGTGGAGCGTGAGATCGANAACAAGAGAAAGTTGCAAAGGACAAAGGTATGTACTTTTGTTTAGGTTTGTTTGTTTCATATTCTCCGATTAGCATATAACAGTACTAGCTAGTTGACAGTCGCCAAAGCAAAGTCATGTCATCTAAGTTAACAAGGGTGTGACGTCACGTTCTGTTGTGGTTCTGTCTCGCGGAAATTTCCCGGAAAATCCCCGCCCCCCCTTCAGACCGGAGTCGGTCAGTGCGCATTTAGCTGCACCGTGACAGCGAAACAACAGCTGGGGTCATCGTGTTCTAGGAAATTAAAAAGTTAAGAGTAATCCAAGTCAGATGTGAAAAGTCCATTTACAGTTCCTGTTAAACGTTTGATAACTTTATTATTTGAGAAATAAATATTAGGAAGGATGGATTTTAGCAGCTATAATAGCTTTGTACACTCTTGGCATCCAGGTTATTTTCCCTGTTTATCAGTGAAATACAGTTTTACATCTAACCACAATCAAGCTACAGGTCAAACTTAAAGTCAAAGATGAAATGTTTATCAACTTGAATAAATTATAGAAATACAACTGAGTTGAACAATGCTGATAATACGCCTGGTTGTTACATCATTTAGACTCACTCTAAAGTATCTGGGACAACCTGCAGCTGGATCTTGTGTCCAGCCATGCTCCTCAGCTTCTCTGCTTTCCTCAGGTGAGTCTATTGTGTCGGTAAATACTTAAGATTAAAATAGTGACTTGTGTGAAGAATGTGGTACCATGACATCCAATGTATTTGCTCTGGTTTTCTCATTATATTTATGGACCTAGAGCCACCAGAGGAGACGTTACAAGAGCATGCTGCTCCTCCTGTCACTAACTACTGCACCTGGTTGTTCAGGTGAGTGACTTCTGCTCATATTGACAGCAACATTGATTCCACATTTGCTGTGTGCCTAATTAATTATACAATTTTTTATCTATAACTCTATTTTATTCATGGAATAATGCATTCTTTAAAAATATATCAGGTTGCAATTTGTGTTGCAGTCACACAGTAGCTATTTACATGTGTGTTATAGTTATTCTATATTTTGTGTACATGTGGTGTAATTCAGCTCATGTTTAAGATCAGAATTTGTGCTTCATGTGTCCTGTAGATGCAGTAAGAAGTGCCAGTCCATCATCACTTGATCCTGCATCTATAGAGAACAGAGTTGGTTTGGACAGGACCACATCAGGTAACACCTGACTTCATTTTTCCTCTGACATGATGGAAGAAGTTTCTACTATCACTTTAGCAGAACCTCAGTAAATGGAGAAAAATAATCATAAGAAGCTTGTTTTTGGTGCAAACTTTTTCCTGCAAAAGATTTTTCTTAACACATAGAGAACTGAGTTACTTGGAAAATGTAAGTGCTGCTTTGACCAGCCATGAAAACGAATAATTTACTTTGAAGAAATGTGCACATATTGTTGCATGATTTACTAGAATGGTTTAAATAAATGTACAGCGATTTGACAACANGTTGACGCGGCTCTGCAATATCGCGTGGACATCGGGGGCAGTTCCACTGGATTGGCAGACCGGGGTGGTGGTCCCCCTATTTAAAAAGGGGGACCGCAGGGTGTGTTCCAACTACAGGGGGATCACACTCCTGAGCCTCCCTGGTAAGGTCTATTCAGGGGTTCTGGAGAGGAGGGTCCGTCGGATAGTCGAACCTCGGATTCAGGAGGAGCAATGTGGTTTTCGTCCTGGCCGTGGAACACTGGACCAGCTCTATACCCTTGGGGGGGTCCTGGAGGGTGCGTGGGAGTTCGCCCAACCAATCTACATGTGTTTTGTGGATTTGGAGAAGGCGTTCGACCGCGTCCCTCGGGGGGCCCTGTGGGGGGTACTCTGGGAGTATGGGGTACCAGGCCCCTTGATACGGGCTGTTAGGTCCCTGTACGACCAGTGTCAGAGCTTGGTCCGCATTGCCGGCAGTAAGTCGGGCTCGTTTCCGGTGAGAGTTGGACTCCGCCAAGGCTGCCCTTTGTCACCGATTCTGTTCATAACTTTTATGGACAGGATTTCTAGGTGCAGCCAAGGTGGTGAGGGGATCCGTTTTGGTGGCCTAAGGATCAGGTCTCTGCTTTTTGCAGATGATGTGGTCCTGTTGGCTTCGTCAGAACGTGATCTCCGGCTTTCGCTGGAGCAGTTCGCAGCCGGGTGTGAAGCAGCTGGGATGAGAATCAGCTCCTCTAAATCCGAGACCATGGTCTTGAGTCGGAAAAGGGTAGAATGCCTTCTCCAGGTCAGGGACGAGGTCCTGCCCCAAGTGGAGGAGTTTAAGTATCTCGGGGTCTTGTTCACGAGTGAGGGAAGGGTGGAGCGTGAGATCGATAGGCGGATTGGTGCTGCGTCTGCAGTGATGCGGGCGTTGTACCGGTCTGTCGTGGTGAAGAGAGAGCTGAGCCGAAAGGCGAAGCTCTCAATTTACTGGTCGATCTACGTTCCTACCCTCACCTATGGTCACGAGCTTTGGGTAGTGACCGAAAGAACGAGATTGCGGATACAAGCGGCCGAAATGAGTTTTCTTCGCAGGGTGGCTGGACTCTCCCTTAGAGATAGGGTGAGAAGCTCGGCCATCCGGGAGGGGCTCGGAGTAGACCCGCTGCTCCTCCACATCGAGAGGAGCCAGTTGAGGTGGCTCGGGCATCTGATTAGGATGCCTCCTGGACGCCTCCCTGGTGAGGTTTTCCGGGCACGTCCAACCGGGAGGAGACCCAAAGGAAGACCCAGGACACGCTGGAGAGATTATGTCTCTCGGCTGGGAACGCCTTGGGATTCCCCCGGAGGAGCTGGCCCAAGTGGCTGGGGAGAGGGAGGTCTGGGCTTCCCTCCTTAGGCTGCTGCCCCCGCGACCTGACTCCGGATAAGCGGCAGAAAATGGATGGATGGATGCTAAAATTCTGCTTACAATAGTGACCTGCACAGAACCCAACTAATGCTGCTACTCTGTGTGAATATTTGCACATATTATTGTTGATTTTATATTTATATTATTTCTGCATTATTTTTTGTATTCTTTTACGTTTTGCACCAAAGGGAGTGGCACTCCAATGTCACTGTACCCTGTACAAAATCAATAAAGGCTATTCTATTCTATTCTATTATATTCTATTCTGTATTGGACATTGCTGATTGTGTGGAGGCAGATTTGAAAGACAATTTAGAAGAGCCATCCGCAGCAGGACTGACTCAGCTGTTGTTTTCATTCAGGAGTGTGCACTTACAGCATGCATGCCTCGTGCACGAGCTTACTATTGAAGCTGCAGTTACATGTTTGGCCTGAGGGGGCAATCGCGAGCATAAAAATTTCAAAGTCCACAAAGTCCCTTTAAATTATAAATCACATGTTTTGTTAGATAAACATTTTTAAAGTAGATTTGGACTGGTAGAGATAAAAGTGGACTCGGGCAGAAATCCTGTCTACGTTTGTCGTTCAAACCAGTTATTGTTCCACATCATTGAATGATGGCGTTGTGAGACTAAAACTAATGAATCCCCAGACGTCTGTCAGTAACAAGCTTTGAACATTTTTGAAGCAAAATGATTTCCAGACCTGCTGCATTAAACTGAAACAGGAGCTGAGCTTAACACGAGACAGAGGACATGTCAGGGTGGGTGCTTCTGGTGCACAACATGGTAGAACCAAAGTGGAAAATGGGATTATTCATTTTCTAAACTGTTTCTATTTTAAAGCTTCTCTCTCTATGATTTTTATATTTTTCTGCACAAAATATCCTCATTGTGTCACGCATGCTCATCTCTCCTGAAAAATAACAAGGACTGAGCATAGCATCATTGTGTGATTTCAAATGGTAGTTTGGTGTCTGAGAATGTGAATGAGATCTGTTTCTGAGTGGTGCAGAGAAGTCTATGATACCACCAGTTTTATTTCTAAAGCACATTTAAACACAGCATGGCAGCTAGGGATGGGTACCTTTGACATTTGAATCGATACGGTACCAATTCCCGGTACCTATGAATCGATACCGGTACTTCACGGTACCTATTTTCGATACTTTTGAGTGTTTAATAATTATTTAAATCTCATTTTTAATTAAAAATTAATTTTTTCTCAATATATAACCATATTTGATAAACATCACAATAAATAACATACAACTGTTTGTATTTTGTCATCGTAGTGTTGTACAAAATTCTTCAATATGAAAACCTTTAACCACAACTGTTTCTAAATGATGCAGAAATTTAAACCCAGCTCCATGTGCTCCTATTCCTCTCCTTTCCCCTCTGGACAAATTGTGTGATGGTGCGTCCTTGTAGTATTAGAAACTGCTGTGAACTAAATTTACTGTGTATCTTCATTCATTTTGCCGTTCTTTTTCAAACAGTTGATTTTTCCTACTCGGAAGTCGGAATTTCCGAGGAGGAAGTGAACGCACCATTAGCTGATAGCAATGTTAATGATAGCTAAAATATCAAGCTAACACTATCTTAAACATAAACGTTTATTTTGCTGCTGGAGCAGATTAAGATGATGATGCCTCACTTAGATCGCTGTCGCTGGTTTCATCATCACCCAATCACCCACTGCATTTAGTGAAGTGAAGCCAAACTTTATAGCGCGTTCGCTTTCTCCTAGTCGAAATTTCCAAGTTCCGAGGAGAAAGCGAACGCACCATTAGCGGAACAGGAGCTAAAATATCAAGATAATGTTATGTTAAACAGTTTATTTACCTGCTGGAGCAGATTAAGACAATGATGCCTCACTTATATCATTGTTGCTGGTTTCTTCATCACCCAGATATCCATCCCATTTAGTAAAGTGGACCCAAACTTTAGAGCTCTTCCTCTGTGCCATGCTGCTTGCTCTGTTTACAGCTTGCCTGCAGCGACTAGCGACTTTCCGCTCAATCACCGGTGAAACCCTTCTCGAGGGGGGAACACATATCGACATAACACCGGCGCTGCTGTCTATTTTGGCAAATTGCTGTCTCGCAAGTTCTCGTTAGGTCAGGTACCGAAACAAGGCACCGTTTCTTGTCACGTGAAACGGTACTCGGTCGGTTCGACGGAATTCGGTCGGTGCCTTAAAAAGTACCGGTTCCGGTACCCATCCCTAACCACAGCCTTAGGTTATGTGTTAAAAACACCCAAGCCCATACTTGAGAGAGCACCATGTGAGCACCTGTGTTGTGTACGCGCGTTTGTGTATGTAAGGTTTCTCTAGAGCAGGGTTTCTCAACCCTGGTCCTCAACGCCCCCCTGCCCTGCATGTTTTCCATGTCTCTGCTTCAGCACATGGCTGCAGAAGCCTGTTAATCACTCACTCATTTGTGTCAGGTGTGTGGCAGCAGGTAAAACACTGGTGTTTGAAAGGGCAACATGGAAAACATGCAGGGCAGGGGGGCGCTGAGGACCAGGGTTGAGAAACCCTGCTCTAGAGGAATGTCCAATAGTGAGTGTGAGAGGCCACAGACCTGCCCCCAAAGACCCATGGAGGATGGAGGAGATCCAAGCCCAGAGATTCTGAGGTCTCCCCAGAGCGCGGGGACCCCAGAGAGACCGCCACTGGAGCAGCCCCAACCCCTCTCCGGATGGGCGCAGAGGCTGTCCCGGGGGGGCCAACCAGCAGCCATGCCAGAGGCCCAGGAGATGACAACGGCAA
>SSNS01000707.1:138506-207751 GCA_006937985.1 Aphyosemion australe | reverse complement strand
ACTGGCATTTGCTCAAGAACACCAGAATTGGCAAGTCCGCCACTGGCGCCCTGTACTTTTTACAGACGAGAGCAGGTTCACCCTGAGCACCTGTGATAGACGTGAAAGAGTCTGGAGAAGACAAGGAGAACGTTATGCTGCCTGCAACGTCGTTCAACATGACAGGTTTGGTGGTGGGTCAGTGATGGTCTGGGGAGGCATATCCATGGAGGGACGCACAGACCTCTACTGCCTAGGAAATGGTGCTCTGACTGCCATAAGGTATCCAGATGAAATCCTTGAACCCTTTGTCAGACCCTACGCTGATGCAGTAGGTCCTGGTTTTCTCCTAATGCACGACAATGCCCGGCCTCATGTGGCAAGAGTATGCAGGCAGTACCTGGAGGATGAAGGAATTGAAACAATTGAATGGCCTTCACGATCCCCTGACTTAAACCCAATAGAACATCTGTGGGACATTATGTTTGGGTCCATTAGGCGGCGCCAGGTTGCTCCTCAGACTGTACAAGAGCTCAGGGATGCCCTCACACAGATCTGGGAGGAAATGCCACAAGACACCATCCGTTGTCTCATTAGGAGCATGCCCCGACGTTGTCAAGCATGCACACAAGCTCGTGGGGGCCACACAAGATACTGAAAAGCATTTTGAGTTGCAGAAATGAAGTTTTTGAAATAATGGACTAGCCTGCCACATCTTCATTTCACTCTGATTTTAGGGTGTCTACACAATTGAGCCCTCTGTAGGCTGAAAACTTTTATTTCCATTAAAAGACTTGGCATCCTTTTGTTCCTAAGACATTGCCCTGTCGTTATTTGTATAGATATCCAACTTCATATTGAGATCTGATGGATCTAATGTGCTTCTTTAAAGTGTTCATTTTTGTGAGCAGTGTATATTCTTGACTCTGTCTGAATTATTCTGAAGTGTGAGGTTCCCTGGCAGTCACAAAGAACCAGTTACTATTAAATCCACATTCAAAGATCAATAAGATTGATAATTCATATTTATATGGAATATCACATCTTATCGATCATTCAATAAATGTGTAATGACTTCCACCACGCTAGAACATTCACCACTTTTATTAATTTTCCATTTTATGTAACTTAATGTACATTATGACACTTGGTGCTCTCACAGCATATGAACATACGGTAAATAATGAGTTTAATAACTAGTATGTACGGCAATAGTAAAACATCCAGGACTCAAATACCACACTCAGGTCTTTACTATTCAACATGGGATCCTGTGTCATACAGAAGTATTGATAACAGCCATAAATCACACGGCCCACTCCTAAGAGTGCCTGGATGCAAGTTCATTTCCTTTAATCACATTTCAAATGTAGGTTTGTAACTTGGTGTTCCAGTATTTCTGGAAGTAAACTGTGTCTAAAAAAACTCAACTAGGAGTTCCATCATCCCAAAATTTAAGATCAGGCAAAATCCTTTCAAAAAAAGTGTTATTGTGGTTCCACACCAAAGTCACAGTCCTCTACTTCTACGATGTGGAGCTGAGGATGAACATAGAAGGTAGTAGTCATGATGACGCTGGTCCAGCATGACTTCATCTCCTTCATCGAGGAGGCAGAAGCCCTTTCTCCCAGCACACAAGTGCAGATCGGCCTCTTCTTGCTCAGAGTGTGGACACTAAAATCATGATAAAACCACGTAAATAACAAATGATTATATTTCTGCTCAGTTCACTGATTCTTATAAAAGTACACGTATATGGCTCCAGCAGTTACTAGTCATTTTTAAACCTCAAATGCAATCAACAACAATATTAGACAACAGTAAAATACTGATATTGCTGCCTTAAATATTTAGATGCATTGATTAAGGAGTATATAGTAATGAAAGGAAACATCTGGAACATGCAGTAGTTGCTAACACCGTAGCCTGAATCACCCTGTCATGCAGCTGCAGTGACTTCTCCACCCTCCTTCACAATAATCCAGGTGTTCAGAGGTGTTTCCCTTGATCTCTGAGAGAGGTTTACCTTTAGACATAAACGATCCTCAGGCTTACGATGTCATGAAGGTGTGTAAGATGTTTGTTTACATAGCCGCTAATGCTAGCTGTTAGCATCTTGACCCATAAAACAGGATAAAAACAAACACTCACCCTGACGAGGACCAAGCAGCAATCATCACGGAGCCGTTTGGTACCGAGTTGTGGGTCCACCCGCTGACAAAACAGTTAAATGCCTCCAAACTTTTAAATGTGTTCATCTGTTGTCTCGTGTAGAAGAATGCTGAAGGACCAGCGGTAGTCTCATATCAACAGCCTCGACTGTTGGTAAAAATCCCGGTTCAGTTGAAAACTCACTAATGTTCGTGATATACGGGTCACGTCCAGCACATCTGTTGATTAAATCCGTGTACCTTTGTCTGGAAATTGGGTCTAAAGCCGAGTAATACGGACTTTGCTACGGTTTCCTCCATTGTCTGTCTGTACAGTTGAAACTATCGTGTGTGATTGCTTTTGTCTGACTGAATGAGCAGCCAATCACAAACTAGCCCCGCCCTGTTTGTCTTGACTGACTGACTGAGACGTTCTGCTGTAAATAGGGTATTCTACAGTTGACGTCACCACGCAAAGGCTTCTGGGTAGGGTCATACTGATAAGCCGCATTAACAATAGAAAATATACAGTTTCAGAGCGTTTTGACATCGATATGAAGGCATAAAATGGAGGAAGTTGTTTTGACAAAAAAAACATACCAGAGTGCTTTTCTTGATGGCGACCCTGCTAATTATCGATCACCAGAACTGAAGCGCTAGCTCAAATGAAAGTGAAAGTAAAAACTAACCCTCGCTAGCAGCGCTGTTGTTTTAAATGCCGTTATTCCCATCACGGCTCCTTCTTGAGAAATATAAAAATAAGTTCAGTACTCTCAGTGCTCAAGTAACATTTTTGTCAAGGTAGTTTTTTAATTGTCAGGTTATCATTTGTGTCCCTACTTTTTATATTCCACTCACCTCTGGCCAAAAGACTTTTTCGTGGACGTTTGGGTGGACATGCTGTTTGGCCCAGACGTTCAGCTGGAGCGCTGCCTCCTTGTTAACTCGCCTCCGTTAACAACGCTGCCTCTAACTCTCCGTTAACAACGCTGCCTCTAACTCTCCGTTAACAACGCTGCCTCTAACTCTCCGTTAACAACGCTGCCTCTAACTCTCCGTTAACAACGCTGCCTCTAACTCTCCGTTAACAACGCTGCCTCTAACTCTCCGTTAACACCGCTGCCTCTAACTCTCCATTAACAACGCTGCCTCTAACTCTCCATTAACAACGCTGCCTCTAACTCTCCATTAACAACGCTGCCTCTAACTCTCCATTAACAACGCTGCCTCTAACTCTCCGTTAACACCGCTGCCTCTGACTCTCCGTTAACAACGCTGCCTCTAACTCTCCGTTAACAACGCTGCCTCCACTCTCCGTTAACACCGCTGCCTCTGACTCTCCATTAACAACGCTGCATCCTGCATTAATTCTTCGCTGCTGCTCCTCCTGGATAACCCCACGACTGAGAGCGTCGTTACGACCGGCGGCTGGTCATTCTCGGATGTAGGACTTTCCCCTCCAGGAAGATGTAAGTAACAAATATTCGTGCTTTTCTTGATCTGCTCCACACAGTTAAAATCCGCTCGTCCAACTTAAAAACTACCACCGCTTTGCTTCTTCTGTCTTTAGCTTAGCCCGTGTAGCTTTCCAGCTGTTTCACGTGGTGTCGGCCTGAAACTGGCGTCTCCGGGTCTGCAGCGTTATACTATTGACTTTACCGCCTTTGGAAAAGGGATAAAAAGTCCTCTCCAACATCCGATCTGGGCGTCCAGAGTCCGATTAGCACCTCCCCCAGCAGCAGCGTTAAGTTCCTTGCTGTTGGAACATCTTTAGAAGACGAAAAAACAACTTTAGCTAGATCGGAGCGACTCAGTCCCATAGGAATCAATACTAAAATGTAGCTTGTTTGTATGACCGTATTTCCCAGAGTGCTTTGCGGCGTTACGTCACAATCTATTTTTAGCTACTGTAGAAAGCTCTATTCTCATTATGAAATAAATCAGCCATGGAAAAAACACTATTATGAAATAAAAGCTGACTTTGTTAAAAAGACGTTATGTAATCAAAACTGAAAGAATTAAATAAAAACGCCTCAATAATAATTTGGATTATTATGGAAAAATGACTTTTAAAATAAAATGTTATTTTAATAAACACATTTTAATAGAAGAATGAAAATTATTTCAGAATATTGAGCTTAGATTTTACATAACAATCTGTTATTTCACAATTTCATCGTCAGATTACATAATTGTCTAGTATTTATTCATGTTGATATTTATTTCATAATGCCTTATTTATTTATTTAATTTTGAATACTTTGGAGTTCCACAGTAACGTAATGTTTACTATGTAGCGTGTAATATTTAACATGCTCTTTTGGTGTTTTTAACACTTTGAAATAAACCCAGACCTCAGAGGATGACAGGAAATCAGCATCAGGGTGATCTCTGACCTGAAGAATAACAACATCCTCTTTATTAGCTTAACTCATAAATACTGAGTTTGTTTGATCTGTTATGAATGTTTTTCTTTGCCATATTGAAAACGCTAAGCTAACCAGGGTTAGCCCTCAGCTGTTTTCCTGATGCATCTCTGAAGGACATTATTTAGCAAGTTCTGTTAATATATAAAAAATAAACGTGGTCTTCGGGGTTCTGACTGGTGTGAAATAATGAAATAACTACAGGATGATACTTGATCAGTTTGTTTTATAGAGGCAGATTATTCACAACATCTCAGACATCTCATTTGGGAAAGTTACAGCTCAAAGCTCAATAATGTTTTTGTTTAGGATGTAAAACACATCATTTCCACCATCATCTCTCTGATTTTGACAAAAGCCATAGACAGAAAATAACGCAAACAGATAGGATTATTATTTATGACCTCTTGCCATGACATACTACCCTCTTCATATAAATGCTGCTCTAAGCTCTTTTAATTAATCTCAGAGTTGATAAAATGAATGACTTTTAACCAGCTGTAGCAGCAGACTGAGACTAATCTTTACTCCTTTTATTGGGACATCATTTCAAGTATGACCTGATTATCTGTTACACACAAGAATGCAAATTAACTTTTAGTCCTTTATGCAATAAAAACTTGACAGATGAAAATCATTCAAAATAGTCCAACAAGAATCTGTGATTTAAAAACGATTGAGCTGAGTCAGCAGGTTTTCACCTGAGCTCAGATGGACATAAACGCTGTTGTCTCTAGTAGTTAATACTTGTACCACTGCAGAAGGAAGTCCCTAAAACCTAGAAGACCACCTGAAGCTTAGGAGAAGTACCTCAGGAGGGTGTTAACAACAGAACAATGCACTGCAGTACATTCTGGGAACGTGGGGGCCATGTATGACTGAACCAGTTCTGTGTGTTTTCTTGCAGAAGCACCTCGTGATCAGACAGGGGAACTTCCATCTCTGGAGAGAGAGACTTAACCAACCCGCACGTGTGTGTGTGTGTGTGTGTGTGTGTGTGTGTGTGTGTTTTCTACAGATCCCTCATCTATCAGAAGTACGTGTGCATCTGAACTGACTCTGCACCTGAGATGTTTATTGGTGAACATCAGTCTCATCTGGATCCAAACCCGCTCTCCTCTCCATGCCTACTCTTTTCTCTGTTTACTGAAACAGCTAACATGCTAACTCCCACGTCCCCAAAACACAACATGGTTCTGTTGCTACCTGCATATGCCTTTAAGGTTCAGCTCCATCCTGTCTGACAGGGATCAGGTGAAGGTGACTTTAAAGCTTTACGAGCTTTTAATGGATGGTCCCTTTCTGAAACAGATGTGATGTGGACGAGCCATGGACAGGATGTGGATGGTGGTGGAGGTCGCCGCTACTGCGTTAGAGCCAGGAGGATGTCTTTAACCAGCATGGTGCCGATCACCATTTTCTCACAGTTGACCGTCAGCTGGGCAGCTCCCTCCTCTCTGGTTGCCACGGTAACCAGCACCAAGCTGCTACTGGTTACCGTTCTGCCAGCAAACCTGTGGACAGGATGATCAGGAGGAGGAACAGGAGGACTGAGGTCAAAGCAGCAAGGAAAGAAGTAAAGTTGAGACACAGAATAAGAGGGAGACGTGTCTGTTAGCGGGACGCAGGTCCAGGTGTGGACATCACATCACACATCATCAATCAGGTGAGTTACATGATTAGGACGGACGCATCAATACCAGCCAATTAGCACGTCCATCTGAAAGTGGCCATTTAGCTGACAACCACGACAGGACAGCATCAACCATCAGAAACAGCTGATCCAAAGGCCCGGTTCTAATCACTTTCCTTTAGCACCTACTGTCTGTCCTATAATGCACACTTCTAAACATCCTACAGCAGGCCCTTTGTTTATTTTTGGTTTACCTGGATGTGGAGTTACTGTCCAGCCCAGAACTCACTTGGCAGCATAGTTGGGTTCATTTTAGAGATGTTATTATAGCCTGGCAAGCCATCCTATATATGTGAATATATAGTCTGGCCACGAACCATTGACGGCTCTCAGTCGTGAGGCGGGATCTACGGTTGTCTTTCAAAATGTCAGCACGCAATTGGATAGCGCTAGGACCAATCAGAGTAACGAACAATGTGACGTAATCACAGCGACGGAAAAGCGGGAGGCTTTAATAGCGTCTAACATCAATGATTTCTGTTGTTTTTGTATAAAAACATGTGAATATCAGGTGTACTGGGACATTGCACTACTTTGTTTGATAAAAATAAGAAGCCGCTAAGTATATCAGACAGACTTATGCACGTTGGAGTCTAAATAATCCAATGTTGATGACAAAGCCGTTTCAAACCAACGTGGTTCCTGCGCCGCCGCCATGTTGCTTGGGTTAGCGGCCGCAGCGCTGACGTCATCGGCTACTCCCGCTCTGTGATTGGCCCACAATATAGAGCGCTGTGATTGGCCCAACCAAAACTATAGCGAGCTGTGATTGGACAGCCACAGGCTGCGAGGGTTCCTATGAAGCGTGCCTAGACCAAACTCTGCAAAGCAAGAATATGGTCTAGTTCACTAGGCTACTGTTATTAAGCTCTGGATAGATCAGTTCAAGTCTTTACACGTATTACTCTGTGATATCTTCTCACTCAGAGGACACGAGTCCTGAAGGGCTCTGGTTGGATGGAAAAGACAGATAATGAGATTTTTTATTATGAAGTGCAGGAACCAGCTTAATTATCTGTTTAAAACAGTGAAACTAAAATTTGGTCTTTGTTTTCTTTCCTGCTGTACCAAACCCCTACCTCAGTGACATCACACCGACAGGTGTGTCATTACACAGGTAGTAGTATCAGTACTCACTTGTGACATCTGCATCTGCAGGGATTAGATCATTTTTTGGACAATTGAGGTGAATAAGTTTGGGACCCCTGAGTTCCTGCTGGATTGTCTCCTCCAAGTCACCTGTGTGGGACTTAGTGCCTTGTGGATGCAAACCCACAAATTGCAACCAACCACTGTCTCCTACTAACATACAGACCTTGTCCACTGTCTGTACCGTGACCCCGTGTCTGTAGCCAGCAGCTCCTTGTCTCTGAGCGTGTTCTTTAACAAACACCACTTTTTAGATAAAAGCAGAAATGAGAGAGTCTCACCTGCACTCATTGTCCGATCCACAGGGGACTCTGCTGAGGTGAGCGGCCGTGGTCACTCGCTGGACGATCATGTGTTCGTTCCGACACTTAGCATCCAGAGTTAGCTTCTCTGTGAGCTCATTCATACCCATCAGCTGACCTGGAACAAACCAACAATCAGCCCTGTCTTTAGCATAAAATAGTGTAAAATATACCAGGGGACATAAACAGGGATTCAAAAATGTTTTTTGTCTGAAATGAAATTAATTATTTTTTTTCCCAACATGGCGCTGCACAAGCAGCAGCTGGTTATGGCAGCTCTCGCTTCTTTACTTCTCCTTTTACTCTTTCCTTGTCTTGTGTGGTGTGTTTTTAAAGGTGGAATATGGAACAGGAACACCACAGTGACACCTAGTGTGTGGAGGCTGTAGCTGCAACAACAACAAGGTTTCCAGCCGTCGGGATGCCAGGTTCTCTGCCGATACGTGAAGTGAGCAGCCAGCACCGTGTCCAGTGACGAACTAAACTCACTCTTTGGGATTGAGGCCAATGGTGTGGGTTTACCATATGGGGGTGGAAGGTTTGTTGCTTTCTCAACTCTATTGGCAAGATGTTTAATCCTTTTGAAATGGAAGGCGCTGCCTCACCTGCAATGGCGCATTGGATTAAAGACGTACTGTTCCACCTCAAGTTGGAGAAGATTAGGCATGTCATGAAGGGATCTGAGAAACTCTTTCATAAGGTCTGGAGACCCTTTTTGTTATTATTTGATTGAGCATCTACGCAAGTACAAGTATGATGCTGCATTGATAACGTTATTATCTTTGGTGTTATGTGACCCTGTATCTTCTACATGACAGTGGACAGTTGATTTTTTTGTATTTTTGTATGTGGGTGGGTTTTTCTTTGGTGAAATTAATAAATATATTAAACACTAAACTCACTCTGGTTTTAGATCTTTTCTGGTCGCTCCTCTTCTGAGAAGGATAACAACATCTTCCGGGCTCAGAAGCAGCTGCTTCACATGCCGAGTCCACCATTTTCCACAGAGCCACCCCCGCTGTGTCGAGCGGACCGTGTACCGTATTTGGAAACAGTGGCTGGTAGATGTAAACATAAACCCAGTGTCGTGCCCGCCAAAATAAATATTATTTTTCTTTTAAAATATAGCTTTTAAAAGAAATACTGTACCTTCATTCTGCACACCTCTAAACGCCTCCTGGAGGGATTTTTTTTTTAAATATAACTTTTTATTATGAGGTCCTGCCCCTAAGTATCTTGGGATCTTGTTCACGAGTGAGGGAAAGATGGAGCGCGATAGGCGGATTGGTGCTGCGTCTGCAGTGATGGGGGCGTTGTACCGGTCTGTCGTGGTGAAGAGAGAGCTGAGCCGAAAGGCGAAGCTCTCGATTTACTGGTCGATCTACGTTCCTACCCTCACCTATGGTCACGAGCTTTGGGTAGTGACCGAAAGAACGAGATCGCGGATACAAGCGGCCAAAATGAGTTTTCTTCGCAGGGTGGCTGGACTCTCCCTTAGAGATAGGGTGAGGAGCTCGGCCATCCGGGAGGGGCTCAGAGTAGACCCGCTGCTCCTCCACATCGAGAGGAGCCATTTGAGGTGGCTCGGGCATCTGATTAGGATGCCTCCTGGACGCCTCCCTGGTGAGGTTTTCTGGGCACGTCCAACCGGGAGGAGACCCAAAGGAAGACCCAGGACACGCTGGAGAGATTATGTCTCTCGGCTGGCCTGGGAACGCCTTGGGATTCCCCCGGAGGAGCTGGCCCAAGTGGCTGGGGAGAGGGAGGTCTGGGCTTCCCTCCTTAAGCTGCTGCCCCCGCGACCCGACTCCGGATAAGCGGGAGAAAATGGATGGATGGATGGAACTTTTTATTATTCCTTTTTAGTTTATCTTTTACTAAATAGAATTTCTACTAAGAATTCACAGTGTAGCCATAGAAACACTATTTGGTATACATGATGTGTGTGTGTGTGTGTGTGTTGGGGGGCAGGGCCGGCTTTGCCGACAGGCGACTGCCTGGGGCGCAATCTCTGGCCAGGGCGCAAAATTGCAGAATAAAAAAAACGTTAAATGTATGTCTTAATATTAAAAGATCAAGCCCACATCAATGTACCTCCTTAGAAAATGTTATTAAGTAGCACAGCATGTGTGTAGTGTTTTATTTTGTGAATTTGGCGACACTACCATGTACAAGTGTGGAGTTTTTATATCTTTTCAGCCATTTCTAGTGTTTATATTTGCAGACGGTCCCTGAGCGCTTGCTGCAGTTTCATGGGCTAGCTGCGTCAGGAGCAGAGGACAGGCGGTTGTTTAGGGAAAAATGAGGTTGTAGCTTTTTCACTACCTTGCCACGATACTACAGAGGTATGTTATATTTCATAACGACATTCTGATCAGAGGTACTGAACTGTAAATGTCGAATCTGTCAATATCTTGTCAACTTTACTGAAGTTGTAAACGATACGTGAACCTAGCGCTCACGGCGCCCCCTCCTCCGTCTCATTAGCCTCTACCTGCTACTTGGGTCGTTTCTGGTGAGTCAGCTAGCTCAACATGTCAAAACGCCCTAAATGACCTGGTGCCCAGAGGAGGAACAAAGAAGAGGAGGAAAAACGCGACAAACACAGAGGTAAGGAAATGTTACAGTAATGATGATGTTATTTGTTAGCATCCTGGGGAGGCTTAGCTAAGCTAGTTTCTTAATATTGTAAAGTTTGTGCAGCACTAAAGCAAGAGACACAATGATCACTGCTGACCAGCATAGGTGTTCCCAGCATATGTTGTGTTTTGGTGCTGGACCAGTATCCTATCACGTACGCACGTTCCTCCACAATCGTCTGTTGATAAATCCCACCTGTGAACATTAAGACGCTCGTGCCCGTTTAACATCATTTACATACAGAAACGCCCTCAATTAACCATATTTGGTCACACTACGTCCTCAGGTCGGGAGAGGATTCCCTGGGTTCTTCCCGGAAAAAAAAAGACAAACTTTATTATCAGCGAGATCGAAACACTGGACACTTGACAACTCGTGTATGATCGGGGAGCAGAGGAGGTTCTGGAGGTTGTTTTATTTGTAAAATAGAATCTGGACTGGAATCGGATCAGTGCGCTGCGCTCACGGAAGAGCCGTTCCCTCCAGAGAGCACATGCTCTGCTAAATCCTCCAATAATAAGGAAGAAACAATCTTTTATATAGCGCATCAAGCAACATCACAATGCACTTCACAAGGACAAAATAATTCAATTAAAACATGATAAATAAATAAATTCAAAATGATTTAAAACATCATAAAAATGGTAAGAGTAAAAATTGTGATTACAAAATAACACAAAATCAGCCGTTCTACAGTCAGATTCCCGTGGGTCACGGGTGTTTTAGCACCAGTAATGTGACACAGCTGTTGTTCCACCAAAATATTTATTTATTGGGTAGAATAATTAGTGGATGAGGATCACGCGTGGATCACTGAGACCTTCAGAATTGCGGTTCCCTCGTTCTGCCACTAGATGCTGTTCCTACGCATGGTCACAGCTGTTCTTATATTTAGGAACGTTTTCACGCACAAGTACAAATTGGTAAATACCACACAATGCGTAAAATCGTTCCCACGCACGAAATACGCACAGATCTGTACGTAAGTACGGTTGATAAATGAGGCCCCTGGAGGGGAAACGGAAACCCTCCGTGATTATGGGAAATGTCTGTTCCCTCCCCAATAAAATTGACGAGCTCACAGGGCTGATCAGGGTTCTACAGGACTACAGAGAATGTAGCCTGGTGTTTTTACAGAAACATGGACTAAGAGCTCATTGCAGACTCTAAGGTTTCCTTGGAAGGATTGAAACTCACGCGGGAGGAGAGCTGAGCTGTGCGTTAAGCACAAAGGTGGGGGGCTAACTGTGTTTATTAATGAGAGATGGTGCAACCCGGGACTGTAAAACAACAACTCTATATTACTTTTGTCTTCGTTATAAACTAATATTCCTTCTTTTCTTTTAGTAAGACAAAGTGGTTTTGAACATTAACTCTGCACAAAAACAGAGTTTCTGGCTGTTGGCCTCCGACCTTATAATAATAATAATAATAATAATACATTAAATTTGAAGCGCCTTTCAGGTCACCCAAGGTCACTTTACAGAAAGAAACAACTAAAAACAGCTAAAAACACAATAACCAGAATCGAATCAATATAAAATCATAAGTCATAGGCCTTTAAGAACAGGTGGGTTTTGAGTCTGGATTTAAAAAGGTGAAAGTTGTCAATGTTCCTGATGTCGGGGGGCAAGGAGTTCCAGAGACGAGGAGCAGAGCAGCTGAAAGCTCTGTTCCCCATAGTGCTGAGGCGGAATGAAGGAGTTACCAGATGGATGGAGGAGGAAGATCTGAGTAGGCGGTAGGGGGTAGCAATGGTGATGAGGCTGGTAATATATGGTGGGGATATGTTATGTATAGCTTTGAATGCAAGCAAAAGAATTTTGAAGATGGATCTGAATTTAATAGGAAGCCAGTGGAGCTGCTGAAGGACCGGGGTGATGTGGTGGAAGGTGTCAGTTCTACTAATGATACGTGCAGCTGAATTCTGGACAATTTGCAGTTTGTGAGTGAGTTTGCTAGGGAGACCATACAGAAGTGAGTTGCAGTAATCGAGACGAGAAGTGACAAGGCTATTGACTAGGACAGCTGTAGCATTAGAGGTAAGGGAAGGGCGGAGACGCTTTATGTTTCATAGGTGGAAATATGCAGACCGGGTTATGTTATTGATATGAACCTGAAACGAGAGAGAGCTATCGAGGATGACACCCAGACTCTTAACCTGAGGGGAGGGGGAAACCGTGATGTTGTCAATAGTTAAAGAGAAACTGTCAATTTTGGCGAGTTTGGACTTGGTACCGACCAAGAGAATTTCAGTTTTATTATCATTGAGTTTAAGAAAATTGGAAGTGAACCAGTATTTAATTTCTGTCAGGCAAAGGGTGAGGGAGGATGGTGGGAGGGTAGAGTTGGGCTTACTGGAAATGTAGAGCTGGGTGTCATCTGCATAGCAATGGAATTGTATACCAAATTTACGGAAGATATTGCCGAGGGGGAGAATATAGATTATAAAGAGAAGAGGCCCCAGGACAGAGCCCTGGGGTACACCTGAGGAGACTGGAGATGATTTGGAGGAGAATGATTTTAACTGAATGAACGGAGTGCGGTCAGTGAGATATGACTGAAACCAGTGAAGGGGGGTGTGAGTGATACCAATAGAAGAGAGTCTATTTAGGAGGATTGAATGAGAGATGGTGTCGAAGGCCGCACTCAGATCAAGGAGAATGAGAATGGAGACTAGACCAGAATCAGTAGCGATAAGTAAATCATTGGTTATTCGAATGAGCGCGGTTTCAGTGCTGTGATGTGGACGGAAGCCAGACTGAAATTGTTCGTAGAGGTTATTGCAGGTAAGATGGGAATGAAGTTGCGATGCCACAGTTTTCTCCAGAACTTTTGAGATGAAAGGTAAGTGTGAAATGGGACGGAGGTTATTGAAGTCATTAGGATCTGATCCAGGCTTTTTCAGTACAGGGCTGATAGCTGCTGATTTGAAGGGAAAGGGAACCGTTCCAGATAATAGCGAGGAGTGAATAATTGCTGTAATGAAAGGTAGAAGAGACGGGAGGCATAATTTAACTAAAACTGTGGGGAGGGGATCTAACAGACAAGTGGAGGGTTTGGACTTTAAAATAAGGTCAGAGATTTCTGATTGATGAGGCAGTTTAAATGAAGCAAAGTGAAGGGAGGGATTGACGAGGTCAACAGAGGGATCAGGCAGGGGGTGGGCTCAAGGTGAAGGTGGATTCCATGGACCTTGTCATTGAAGAACTGGAGGAGGGAGTTACAGATGTCCGTGGAGTAGAAGTGGGTGGGTAATGAATCCGGGGGCTGGAAAATCCGGTTAAAAATGGAAAATAGAGACTTATTATTAGCAGAGTTTGAACATATGAGATTGGAATAAAACTGTATTTTGGCGTGAGAGATGGTGTCCTTATACAGTGATATCTGGGCCGTGTATAAGTCCTTGTGGATATGAAGGCCAGTTTTCTTGTAAAGTCTTTCCAGTCTGCGATTTGTGGCCTTCATAGAGCGTAAGGTAGATGTAAACCAGGGCGCAGACCGGGTAAAGGAGACAGAGCGGGGTTTAATAGGAGCAAATGAGTTGAGGATGGATGCCAGTTCAGTATTGTATTGGGTAACCAGATTGTCCAGGCTGACAGAAAGATCAGGAGTCAAAGTGGCTAGTCTGGAGGAAAGGGAGACTAAGTCAATATTCTTGATATTACGGGAGGACATGAGACGAACTGGTTTAATGATCGAGAGACGGAGAGGAACAGAAAATGAGATGAGAAAGTGGTCCGTTAAAGGGTTCTGAACAGCTGAACAGTTGGAGGGGGATAAACCAGAGCAGCAGATTAAGTCCAGAGTGTGTCCTTTAATGTGCGTGGCAGAGTTGACAATTTGATGGAAATTAAAACTATCCAGTATTGAGGAAAAATCCTTGGTGAGGGGGAGATCACCTTTGTCCATGTGAATATTAAAATCCCCAAGTATAATTACATTAGGGGAGAGAGTAGAGAGATGTGTTAAGAGAGTCAAAAATTCATTTAAAAACTCAGGGTTAGATTTTGGGGGATGATAAATAGTGACAATAATGGTAGGAGACGGTCCGGGTAGTTGACAAGCGAGGCATTCAAAGGTAGAGAGAGGTGGTAGAGTCACTGGAAGGACCTTCCAGGTCTCGCGGTAAAGCATCGCGAGACCGCCACCACGGCCTGACCCGCGCGGCTTAGAAGTGTAAACAAACCCAGGGGGGGTACAGTCATTCAGCTGGGAAAAGTCGCCAGGCTGTTGCCAAGTCTCACAAAAACTGATAAAATCGAACTTGCAGTCCCTGATGATATCCTGAAGAAGAGGACCTTTACCGGAGAGGGAGCGGATGTTGAGGAGACCAACTTTCACGGGGAGGTTATCACTGGCGACGGGTGCGTTAGCCAGTCTAGCTGGTCGGGCTAACAAGCTGGGGTTGGTAGCTCGGCCTCGGCCGGTATTCCTGGGTAGCCGCCGGCGATTCGTGGACCAAAGGGAGGGTATTCCTTTGGAGCCATCCAGGTGGAAATTCCTCCGGGACCCCCGATGTATATACCGCCTACGAGGCTGAAAGGCAATGGAGGGGAAGAGGCACAGAGCTGGCGGCGGAGAACCGGACTGGTGGAAGCGGAGATTAAAGAGCTCCTCCGCCGAGTACTGGAGGAGCCCATCCGCAGCTGGAAGAATGAGCAAGAAGACAGTCCAGGTAAGTGCGAGCCACATAAAAAGTCCGCTTGTCCACATCACGGAGTAGAGAGGTGGAAACACGGAACCAGAACAGGGACTGAACAGGCAGATGAGCATGCAATAAAAACAGCTTAAAAAGAAAATTTAAAAAGACTTCGTCGGGGAGCAGCGGCGACAGACACGCCAGCGTTCACTCCTCAATTCCATAATCCAGACAGGAAATAGCGGTAGAAGCCGGGATATTACATCCCGAGAAAGTTTTCACACATTTAACGTGTACATCCCTCCCTCAGCCGACGTGGGAGCTGCTTCAAAGTTCAGTGGAGCAGCTCCAGACCACACATCCTGATGTGCTTCTGTCCATCAGCGGGGACTTTAATCACGCCTCGTTCTCCACCACCCTCCCCACTTTCACCCAACATGTGAAGTGCCACACTAGAGACAAAATGGTCTCCATTATCGGAACTTCAGGGTAATTTATGGGAGGAGGAATTTGAGTGTGAGATATGATGTCTCGGTCCTCTCAGCTGTTGCGTCTCCATTCAAATTCAGCCTTTTCAGGACTTTGCACAGACGTCAGCGTAGCACGACTGTGTGTTACGGTCGTCAGAGTTCCACCACTGCGCTTCCGGCCGCTGCACTCCTACCGACCTCTGATCAGCACCTTGGAGAACGTCCTAGCTGTTGGAGCCTCTGTCCCACCCTCCTGCAATCGCTGTAGCTGCGGCTCATTTTCTAAATTACTCAGCCAACTTTAAATGAGCAGCTGGTGGAGGCCAAGAGAGGAAAACCGAGAGGAAAGGAACAGCAGAGCCCGAGCAGAGAGTCATTTGAGGAAGGAGCAATTCGAGAGTTCCTTCGTGAGCAAACCAGAACCGAGGTGGATCAGAGCCTTACCAGTTCACGAGGGAATCTGGAGAAACTCCAGGACAGCCGAAGCAGACCCCAACAGAGAACCTGAGTGGTTCTTTTTGTTCTCTTGGTAATCTTTGGTTGGTTTAACGGCTTCAGTCTTTAAGTTAGATATCTAGACTTTATAATAATAATAATAATTCATCAAACTTATATAGCGCTTTGTTAGGACACTCAAAGACGCTGCATGCACTCACACATTCACACACTGCTGATGATGGTAAGCTACTGAGTAGCCACAGCCGCCCTGGGGCAGTCTGACAGAGGCGAGGCAGCATTGTTGCTCCATCGGCCCCTCTGACCACCACCAACAGAGGCAATTCGGGTTAAGTGTCTTGCCCAAGGACACAACGACAGCGACAGACTGAGCGGGGCGCGAACCCACGACCTTCCGATTGTGGGGCGACCACTTAACTCCTCTGCCACCGTCGCCCTTTATGAAGTGGCTCTTTTTGATTACACCTTAGATATCGCCATGGTTGTTTTGTTTATTACTTCCGGCTTTTGTTTGTTTATAACTCTTTCAGACGGTTATAGGAAGTAACTTTCGGTACAGGTGATTCACCTTTGGTCTATTTAGCAGCCGGTGGCTCATTTATTTATTTATTTATTTAATCTTGTCGTGTTTTCCCGAGACACCTGTTTGTCCTTGGTGTTTGCATTTATTACTATTTGGTTTTATCAGCAAGTGTGCATGGTTTTGGGTTTAGAGCCTTCTTTGTTTTATTGCTGCAGAATCCTCCAGCCCCTTTTGGTTCGGCTCTTAAAATAGGAGTAATAAAGACAGAATTTATACCATCCTCCATTCTCAAGCCTTGTCCTTATGTTACACCTTCATTTCCTGAGGTTGTAACAGAGTGATGTCACTGATCAGCGCCAAAAAGCATCCCCAGTAACATTTAACGTTTCTTTTCTGTTGAAGTATATCCTAATTGAATCCATTCGGAGGATGAGCTGCGTGATGTAAAACGTGGCGTTCAATGACCATAAGAAGCTCTGTTTTTTACGGCGCTCTGTGAGACAACAGAGCTCCGTGAATTAAGTCGTAAGGAAATTCTGCCATGTTTTCAGGTGTTGGGAGTTTAGTAACGGCAATTTTAAGCGTGATCTTTTCTTTTGCTTCCATGCTGCTTCACTAGCAACTCTTCTCATTTTACTACTGCCAGTTGTTTTGGAGGACGTCTGCTGATGTAATTTCCTACTGAGTTACAACCAATCAGCATGAGTTAACCAAAGGTTCCGCTCAGCTTCTCCACCGGGCCATTCCGAGTAGCTACCCCTGATCAGGTACTCAGGAAGTTGTTTCCTCTCCATCTAGATCGTGATAATAACGGCGCACACAGGTGCACCGAGCAAAAGGGAGCGGGTGTCTTATGTTAAAATACCATCTCCGTGTCACTGAAGGAAACTCCGATGAGCCACAGAGCTGTGTGTGTTAACGGGACGGTGGTTCAAATCCCGCTGACTTTATTCGCCAAATGCAGGCAGGACAAAGTGCCTGACGGCTGCTGCAGACCGGGAGACAGCGGATTCATGCCTGCTCCGCCTCTAAACAGCAGACGCTTGAATCTGCAGCAGCAGGCGTCAATCAGCGGTCTCCAGCTCTGCAGCTGCACATTTCTTGACGGCCCGGCCGAGGAAAGTTTATGATTGGTCAGTCGATGTAACGTATTCATCCTCGTGCCATGGCTCGTGCACATGCGCAGATCATTCTGTTTCCTGGCTCATGGAAGAATGGTCCGGAGCGCAAACAGTTTTTCTTGCTAATCTGCAGGGAAAATCTACGAGAAAGTTCTACAGAAAGTAGCAAAGGTCCTCAGAAAAACCGCTAGGTTTGTCGCTAGGCGCTGTTTGGAATAAAAAGTCGTTGAGGGGGTCGAAAAGTCGTTGGCAACACTGGCAGCCAGCCGCGGACCGAATCACGGACTAAAAAAACCAACAGGCTACCTGTGGACAATGTTGGTTTACTTTATTACATAAAAATCTGCCGACAATAAAATACGCATAGTTATTATTTTCCACAGTTTTTCCTCTTTCTGTTCAATGCTTACGTAAGCTAGCGTTTTATTAATTAATAGCACTTAAAAACCAATGATCAGTTTATTACTGCTGCCCAAACAACAAACATGTTTTATAATCGCGAATATTTTACTGCTTACGTAAATGCTATCTTAATATCGCGTTTATCACCGTTATGAATGAGTTTAGTATTTATTTTTATCCAGTAAACACAAGCTTTGGCTTCAGTATCATGACCACCATGCTAGGGATGACTCAGCAACTCTTTTGTACATTCGTACTGTGTAACTTCACAATCCATTACGTCGTTATTTTTTTTACACAGTTTAGTAAAAGGATGGTTTTTTACCTGTGTAGGACTAGGAGAAGGACTTTTTAAAGGCTAAAAGGTCAAAGATAAATGATTGTACATCAAAGGTCATCTCGCTGGGATACCAGTCTGCAGCTACATCAAGACAAGGCCCATGTTTACGTCAACAACTGAGCCAAAACAAGGTGGCACCTCCAGCTGGTTTATCAGAATCTGCAGAAGATTGGTCTTCAGTACACAGACTTTCACCCCCTAGCTCTAATAAGCTTTATTAAAAGAATCTTCTGATACCTCATAAAATGATTCCTTTCACTTATAGGTTGAAGAAGAACTGTTTTTCTTTTTACGAGCCTCAGAAGGATGATTCAGCCAGATAATTCTCCCATTCAGTGCCTTTCTAAATAACAGCATTTTCTGCTCCAGACAGTAGAAATCATCTCATCATTTCTCCTACAAATATTCTAGGTAGGCACTGTCTTAGGAACAAAAGGATGCCTCTTTTCCATTAAGTCTTTTAATGGAAATAAAAGTTTTCAGCCTACAGAGGGCTCAATTGTGTAGACATGTCTGTGAGGAATTTATTGAGGTCGTCCTTATGATGTAAAGTTGTAAAAGGATCATTTTTGTATGCTTTATTCCCTCCAGTCCGTCTGTGCGTCCATCCATCCATCCTCTTCTGTTGGGGAAGCAGTCCAAGTAAAGACTAGACTTCCTTTATCGTGGTACTCCTGCCAGCTTCCATGAGGGAATCTTGGGGTCTCCAGGCCAACATGGAAACATAATCCTTCATTTGGCTCCTCACAGTACACATTTGCAAAATATGAGCTTCTCATTTAATTTAGTTTTTTTCATCCTTTTTTCGTACACGGTTGCTTTTACAACTCCAGTATGTGTTTAATATTTGTTGTGATTCTCCAAGTGAAATGATTCCTTCTATATTTATTGTATAATAAGCATGTTCTGGTGTAAATACTGGTTGTATATACATCTTTTAGGTTTGAGATTCTCATGTTGCCCTATTTTTTTCTCCACTATATATTTTTATAAGTAGTTCATAATTGTAAAAACAGTATTTCATGATTGTTGAAATATATAAACTTTATTTTCCCATCCCTAACTGGCAACACAAAATATAGTGATTGCAGTAACCAATTTTGACCACAGGATGTCACTATTACTCAATTCTTACACACTGTACCTTTAACTGTTACTGGCATTATCCTGTTACACGCTAACATCAGTTCTATATTCTGTATGTGTTCAATACCAGATGTATATTAGTATGTCTGTGTCCCTTATGCTGCATCTAATGCCTGAAAGGTCACCAGACATGAAGTGTCAAGCAGTGTGCTGCTTCATACCAAAACAATGGCCTTGTTTATCATCTCTACACGCTTGTCATCTGAATATCATCCAGCCAGCCGCTAAAAAGGTATGAACCTGGTCCAGATTTGAGGGAAGATGTTCCTTATCAATGTTTCCAGGACAAATGTGGACCTTATGAAATGTTAGTTTTCCCTATTCCTGTTATCATTTCTACAAGGCAAAATATGTCTGTTCATTCATACAGACCAAGGAATGTTATAGCGGTTCCTTATCAGTCCCATTCAGCGCAGTGTCCTCCCACCATTTCCTTAAAGGTGGCTTTACTAAATGTCAGATCTCTCAACAACAAGTCATTTTTAGTAAATGATCTTATCTCTGCTCATCTTCTTGACTGTATGCTTTTATCTGAAATCTGGTTAAATGATAGTAGCTGTGCGCCTGTTCTCATAGAAGCAACACCCCCAAACTTCAAATCTCTAAATGTGGTTCGACCTGATAAGAGAGGTGGTGGTGTAGCTGCCATTTTTAAAGACTCATTCCTATGTAAACAGATTATGTTTGGTGACTTTGACTCTTTTGAGTATCTTTGTTTTGAATTGAAAGGTACACCCAAGATCTTAGTTTTAGTAATATACAGACCTCCAGGTTCATGTACTCATTTTCTAGAGAACTTCACTGAACTTCTCTCTGTTATCACAATAGACTTTGATCACCTTCTGATAGCTGGAGACTTCAACATTCACATTGATGACGCTAATGATAAAACTGCTGTGCAATTCCTCGGAGTGCTTGATCTATTTGATATTATACAGCATATTCATGTTCCAACACATGCTCAAGGTCACACACTAGACTTGATCTTAACCAAAGATCTTGATGTATCAGACATTGTTGTTAAGGACGTTGGCCTCTCTGACCACTTCTGTATTTCTTTTGAGATGTCAGCTGCACCTGTAATCCATCACAACTCTGCTGTTCTCAAAAAAAGGTACCTAAGTGATCACACTGCATCAGTTTTTAGTGAACTAATGAATATGTCAACAAGTCTAACATCCAACTGTGCTGATTCCCTTCTAAATCATTTCAACCGCAAATCTCTAGAGATTCTTGACACCATTGCCCCAGAAAAGTCCAAGTTCATCTCTAGGAAACAAAAAGCTCCATGGAGGTTCACTAAATCTGTTACAAACCAAAAGCGAGAATGCCGCAAAGCTGAGCGTAAATGGAGGAAAAGTAGCCTGCCCGATCATTATGAGACCTACAGACTGCAGCTCCACACCTACAACTCTGAATTAAAAAAGGCGAGACAAGCCTTTTTCTCCAAAGTCATAAGTGATAATATCAACAATTCCCGTGTTCTGTTTGCCACTATTGAGAGGCTAACTAACCAACCAACACAGTTAGCCCCTGATTTCAAGTCCCAAACTAAATGTAATGAGTTTGCATCCTTTTTCGATGATAAAATACTAAACATCAGATCAGCCATTCACTCCTCCCTGTCAACCAACACACCAAGACCACCCCTACAACCACATAGCAACACTTTAGCTAGAATGCCAGTCTTTGACATGATTAATGCTAANCCCAACTCACATCAAGCTTCATTGACCCACCTGATCCATCTCGCCGATACCCACCCCTCTACCCTGTGCAATTCACCCCCTGCCCCGCCCGCCAACACAGTATCTCCCTGTCACACTCACAGCTCTCAGTATCCTCTGTTTGATATGAACCTGGTCCAGATTTGAGGGAAGATGTTCCTTATCAATGTTTCCAGGACAAATGTGGACCTTATGAAATGTTAGTTTTCCCTATTCCTGTTATAATTTCTACAAGGCAAAATATGTCTGTTCATTCATACAGACCAAGGAATGTTATAGCGGTTCCTTATCAGTCCCATTCAGCGCAGTGTCCTCCCACCATTTCCTTAAAGGTGGCTTTACTAAATGTCAGATCTCTCAACAACAAGTCATTTTTAGTAAATGATCTTATCTCTGCTCATCTTCTTGACTGTATGCTTTTATCTGAAATCTGGTTAAATGATAGTAGCTGTGCGCCTGTTCTCATAGAAGCAACACCCCCAAACTTCAAATCTCTAAATGTGGTTCGACCTGATAAGAGAGGTGGTGGTGTAGCTGCCATTTTTAAAGACTCATTCCTATGTAAACAGATTATGTTTGGTGACTTTGACTCTTTTGAGTATCTTTGTTTTGAATTGAAAGGTACACCCAAGATCTTAGTTTTAGTAATATACAGACCTCCAGGTTCATGTACTCATTTTCTAGAGAACTTCACTGAACTTCTCTCTGTTATCACAATAGACTTTGATCACCTTGCCTAGAGCAAGTCAATGACTGGATGAAGTCAAGTTTCCTTCAGTTAAACAAAGACAAGACAGAAGTTATTGTCTTTGGGAGTAAAAAACCGAGGATGGAAGTTATTGCTCAACTTGGCTCTAGAGGAATAAAGACTAAGACTCAGGTTAGAAATCTTGGTGTTACCATTGACTCTGAGCTGAGCTTCACTGGTCATATTAAGGCTATAACCAGATCAGCGTTTTATCATCTCCATCAATTAGCAAGACTCAGAGGTCTCATGTCGAAACAAGACCTAGAGAAACTCATTCATGCGTTCATCTCCAGCAGACTAGATTATTGCAGTGGTCTTCTGACTGGTCTTCCCAAAACAGCCGTAAAACAACTGCAGCTTATTCAGAATGCTGCTGCTAGGGTCCTAACGAGAACTAAGAGAACTGAGCACATCACCCCCGTTCTAAAAACTCTGCACTGGTTACCAGTAAACTACAGAATCAATTTTAAAGTGCTTATACCAGTCTATAAATCACTCAATGGTATGGGGCCTAAGTACATGTTGGATCTCCTTCCAGTATCTACACCTAGCAGAGCTCTCAGATCCCTAGACAGCAGTCAGCTGGTAGAACCTCGGGTCAGAACCAGACAGGGAGAAGCTGCTTTTAGTCACTATGCTGCTCATAGATCAGCTTCCTTATGACCTCAAACAGGCCCCAACTCTAGTAACTTTTAAATTAAAATTAAAAGCCTTCATGTATTCATTAGCCTATGATTGAATGTTTCTTATGCTGCTCCTTCTGCACTGTTTACTGCTAAACTTTTTTGACTATGCCTTTTATCTAATTGTCTGAATTATTTCTTTGTGTATTTTGATTAATGCTTTTGTTGCTCCTGCTCTGTAAAGCACATTGAATTGCCTCCATGTTTGAAATGTGCTATACAAATAAAGCTGCCTTGCCTTGCCTTGCCTAAAAAGGGCGTTTTGGTCTGTAAACGAGAACGCCCCCTTCAATAACAGAAACGCCCCCTTCTTCTTATTCGTTCCGGAATTGTTACTTCACATCCGGTCTCAATCGATCTTTCAAAATAAGATAGTGATATTTTTGATTATTTAAAAAAAAACAAATTTGTAGCTTAAAAATGGTTGGAGATAAAGGTAAACTGTAGGTAAAAGTTTGTGTTGGGAGCAAATTCCATATTGAAATGAATCATTTTTACACATATGTTCCTTCTTATTTTTACATGTTTTTAAAAAAATTCATTATAAATTTTATATTTTTAATGTATATATACATATATAATAAATTTAATATTTTTATTTTATTTTTTATTTTGGCCTCGCTCAAGACAAAAGCTCCAAGGAAAGTTCCTTGTGGACCATAGATGTCTGAAATATTCATATTGATTATGTGACGCACTTTTACTTTCGGTTTCGTAACTACCACATCTGCTGCTATTTGCGGCTTTTTTTACATTCCCGCTACGTCTGTCACCATTAGCGGTGTTTTACCAACCTTTCTACACCCAGCGTGTCCTGAACACGGTGGAATAAACTTCGGATCATGTGTGTGCAGCCTGTTTACTCTCGTGAAGCACAGACTCTCTGTTGCTGTGCGCTGCAGCGTCATCACTTTCTCTCACTGGACGAGTGAATCTTCATCAGAGGGTGAATATTCATCTTCAGAATCAGAGTCAACCATTACCAGACAAAGAGCTTTGTCAACAATGAACATACACCAGCTCCGGTGGCCTAGTGGTAGAGTGTCCGCCCCGGGACTGGGAGATCAGGGTTCGATTCCCGGTCGGGTCAAACCAAAGACTTTGAAAAAATGGGACCCAATGCCTCCTCGCTTGACACTCAGCACTAAGGGGTTGGATTGGGGGGTTAAACTACCAAATGGTTCCTGAGCGCGGCCACAGCTGCAGCTCACCGCTCCCCACCATGGGGATGGGTCAAATGCAGAGATGTAATTTCACCAGTGTGTGATAATGACTTGGGACTTTAACTTTTACTTTAACATTGCACGTTTTTCCTCTCTAATATTTGCCCTCTGTGAGCTCCACTTGTCCCCTCCTCTCCCAGCGTCCCGGTGGGAGGCAGTTTTCAAACTCAACTTCGAACATTTCAGATCATATTTGCAGCTGTGGCTCGTTAAACTCAGCAATGATGCTTGTTGCAATATTGCGACTTTCGTGCTTAAAAGATTAATGTAATTGTGTAAAAATGAGAAATACTTGTGGACATATATTGTGTAGACCAGGGTTCCCCAATCCTGGTCCTGGAGGGCCGCTATCCAACAGGTTTTGTGGTTTCTCTGCTCAAACACACTTGATTCAGTGGTTGAATCACCTGTGCAGCAGCTCATCAAGCTCTGCTGAAGCCTGCTAATCACTTGCTAATTGAAATCAGGTGTGTTGAAGCAGAGTTACAACTAAAACCTGCTGGATACCGGCCCTTGAGGACCAGGATTGGGGACCCCTGGTGTAGACTTTTATTTTGACACATCCAGCAGTGAAAATTAGGTTTTTTTGATGCCTGTTCTGATTGGTTGGTGACATGTTACAGTAACCCCCACTAAGGTGTTTTTGTAGCGCAAACAGAAACGCCCCACAGCTGGCCGGACCCTGCTCTGTCATCTGGGTATTCGTCATGACAAGCTGCCGTCCTGCCTCTGTTTACCTGTGTCTGCAGAGCACAAGGTCTCAAGGAACTCTTAACTTTGATAAAATAATCTGTCTCATAAAATGATTTCTTTCACTTTACTGGTTAATTACAATCATATTCTGTTCTATTTACAAGGATACAAGGATGTTTTACTTAAGTGATTTTAATGCCTTGACTGCTTTACAGTAATGAATGAATCAACATCTTGTTTATTCTTATATCAGATCGTAAATACCACAAATTAGTCTACTTGATGAATTTAATAATGGTTTATTATCAGTATATTCACATATTAATATTACCATATTAATAAATGAATGTTTAACATATTTACTTAACAGATTAAGGAATAAGTATTTTCTATGTGTCGAAGGAAAAAGTGAAGTCTGAGGACTTTTGGTAAATGCCCATTTACACTTGTTAGATTCCGATTTGCCAAAATTTATAAACAGCTAACATTAAAAGAGGTGACATTTCCTCTACAATTCAGTTCCTGCAAAAGCTTACAGCTTATGCTAATTTATCGTCAGTGGCGGCTCGTCCATAGGGGGCGCTAGGGCGCCGCCCCACCAGTCTCACAGGAAGAGGAAGAAGAAGAGAGGAATCACAAAATGTATTTAAAAAAACATCAAATTTAAACTAAACGATCTATACACCTTATGGGCTGTAAGTGCTGTGTGTAATCTGCATTTAATTGTAGTTTAATAAAGTTAATACTTTTAACACGGCCGAAACGTCGACGTACTTCCTGTCACGTGTCCTCTCGCGGTCGCAGCAATCTTTACCATTGACTTAATACGGGCTAACTGGAGCATGCGCGCTGGATCCCCAACGACAAGGAATAGGAGAGCTGTTGGGCGCATATGGTTGCGATCGCAAGCAAACAGGGGGAGTCTGCTCAGATCAGGAGGAGGATGCTGATTGGTCAGCTCACCCAGCCCAGACAGAACCGGAAATTTCTCCACAGGCTAGTTCACCGTCCTTTGTTGTTGTGGGGCTGCTGCTAACGTTGACTATGGAGAAAACTAGTAGTTTCATCTTTTTATCATTGGATTCTACGAACCAAGTGGATTTTTTACTATAAGATGGATTATTTTGACCAGCAAGGTAAGACAGAATTTAGCTTTTGTCTTCATGAAAATAGCTTTGTTTTGCTTTTCATTTGCAGTCATTGGGTGGTGTTGAGGTAGAAAACGTGGATTCTATCGTTTAAAAGAGCCTCTTCCTGTTTAGTGTGTGTGAGGTTTGCATATATTGGTGAATATGAAGCATGTTTTTGGAACAACTTTGTTGCTAACTTAGCATCGATTTCAAGTTGTGTGACGCATAAGAATGGTAATTTGGCGTTCCCTAGTGGTGATATGTGGTTAGCGCATCTGAAAAACTCACCTGCAAATGAAGAAAATAATGATCGTTTATATAGCGCCTCTCAAGATAAAAACCATTCACAAGAACCAACATAAAAAATAAAAATAAAAAAATGCGCCCCACCCAAAAAAAATTCACCAGCCGCCACTGCCGAGGATGGAAGACAGGACAGGAAACAGTAATGGCTGCCAGAAATTTTCTCCTGCTCCTCCTCCTCCTCCTCCCCAGCAACAGCTGTGAGGCAGGGAGTGTTTGAGCAGCTGCTCCCTAAGAAGAGAGAGGAGGATGGGACTGCTGACGGGAGTGGTCCTTCATGGCATGAAACCGACTGCATTGCATCCTTCCAAAGAGAGAACATGATACCCAGCTAGCACATTCTCCATCTGCCACAGATGAGTTTCTGCATCAGATGAGCCGGACTCCAGCAGAAAAGAGGAATAACGTATCCATTATCTCACACAACATGCTGTTGTTTGAGCATCTGATGACATATTTGTTTTTTCCTGGAGTGAAAACATTTCAGAATAAGAATATTATTTCTTCACAGGAGGAATAAAAGCCTTAGATCAAATATGCTGCATCAAATACGAATGAGTCCAGTCACCCTTTAGTGACATTTCATTTTAAGTGTAATGAAGTATTATGGTTGGTGAAAGTATGGCGCTATGACTAATGGGAGAAACAAACACACATCATTTGAAATATTTAAACAGCTGATGGTGTCAAACAGCTGTGGAGGCCTCTGCGAGTCACACTGGGAAGCTTTAGCTAAAACACTGACTCTTAAAGCATCGGCTAAAACAGCAGATTGTCTTCATGTTTGTTTGTTTTATTGGTAGAAAAGTACTGAATCTTTTTCTTTAAAGTTTCTGAGTTGTACCTCAGGATGCTAACAGTGTTTTGGAGGACAGTCATTCATACTTTGTTAAAGCACTAACTATTGGGACATTGTTTATTTGATTTGCTGCTTGAAATGAAACAACATTTATTATTATTACAGCTGCAGGAACAATTACAAAAAATCTGAATCTCTCGGCTTTTCCCTTCAGGGGTCACCACAGCCAATCATCTGTCTCCATTTAGTCCTATCTTCTGCATCCTCTAGCCTCCTGCCTGGTGGTCCAGCGTCAGCATCCTTCTACCTATGACATCATTGTCTCTCCTCTGGACATGTCCAGACCAGCTCAGTCTGTCCTCTCTGACTTTACCTCCGAAATATCTAACATGGTTCTTCTGATGGACTCATTCCTGACCTTATCCATCTTCATCACTTCCAAAGAGAACCTCAACATCTTGAGTTCTGCTACTCCAGTTCTGCCTCCTGTCTTCCTCATCATGGACACTGCTGTCTTCTACACCTTTCCATTCATTCTTGCTGAAATCCTTTTATCACACCTTTTCTCCACTCATTCCAACCTGCTGCACATGCTTCTTCACCTCTTTTTCACTTTGTTGCTTTGGACCAAAGACTGGGACTTAAAGTCCTCTACCTTCTTTGCTTCTACTCACTGAAACATCACTTACACACATGTATTCTGTCTGGCTGCTACTAATTTTCATTCCTCTCTTTTCCAGTANTGTGATTAGAAATATCTGGTTTCAAGTAGAGAGATAAATTACAAACACAATCTTAAAATAGTCTGAATGTTTCAAAACGTGCATATTTATCATAATTTTCTTTTTGTACTTTGAAATGTGTTCATATCGGTTATATAATTATATTTAATTAATATATTTGACCAACTGAAAATATGTAAAAGTAGAAAAACCACTGAGTTCAAAGAAAACAGGTTTGTTGTGTATCCATCACAGCATCCAGCCACTTGGGTGTGGCATTTTCCCTCATTCAGTGGTCCAAATAAAAAAAAGATGGCTGTTTTACTCTAAAGTAGGAGGTGCAACCTAGAAGCTTCCCTCTCCAGCTGGTGTCTGTCCAATGTCCATGCTGCAGACTCAGACCTGCCCTGGTGTCCATCTTCATGCCAGCTCTCCTCCCGCTTTGTCCCAGATTCTCTGCAATGATGTCATCGAGTGGGCTGATCACGTGGTCTCCTGTGTCTGTGAGCCTCTGCTGTTCAGCAGAACAGAGGATGGGTGCAGCCTCTGGTTCTGGCCTGTTTCATGAACTGAAACAGAATAAATGCTATTAGAGTGAAATACATGCTCACACTGTAAAGTCCTTCATTGATTCCTGCAGGGATGAAGTAGGCAGAGGGTTTTTTCATCTATTGCTGGAAAATGATGGAAATCAATCAAAGCTGCTGAGCTTTATGTAGAATATCTTGAACAATTCAGCAAGGACACTTTACAGAAAGCAAGTATTGCATTGTTTATTTGGTATGAACAGCCGAGGATCAGTGGCGGCTCGTCCATAGGGGGCGCTAGGGCGCCGCCCCACCAGTCTCACAGGAAGAGGAAGAAGAAGAGAGGAATCACAAAATGTATTTAAAAAAACATCAAATTTAAACTAAACGATCTATACACCTTATGGGCTGTAAGTGCTGTGTGTAATCTGCATTTAATTGTAGTTTAATAAAGTTAATACTTTTAACACGGCCGAAACGTCGACGTACTTCCTGTCACGTGTCCTCTCGCGGTCGCAGCAATCTTTACCATTGACTTAATACGGGCTAACTGGAGCATGCGCGCTGGATCCCCAACGACAAGGAATAGGAGAGCTGTTGGGCGCATATGGTTGCGATCGCAAGCAAACAGGGGGAGTCTGCTCAGATCAGGAGGAGGATGCTGATTGGTCAGCTCACCCAGCCCAGACAGAACCGGAAATTTCTCCACAGGCTAGTTCACCGTCCTTTGTTGTTGTGGGGCTGCTGCTAACGTTGACTATGGAGAAAACTAGTAGTTTCATCTTTTTATCATTGGATTCTACGAACCAAGTGGATTTTTTACTATAAGATGGATTATTTTGACCAGCAAGGTAAGACAGAATTTAGCTTTTGTCTTCATGAAAATAGCTTTGTTTTGCTTTTCATTTGCAGTCATTGGGTGGTGTTGAGGTAGAAAACGTGGATTCTATCGTTTAAAAGAGCCTCTTCCTGTTTAGTGTGTGTGAGGTTTGCATATATTGGTGAATATGAAGCATGTTTTTGGAACAACTTTGTTGCTAACTTAGCATCGATTTCAAGTTGTGTGACGCATAAGAATGGTAATTTGGCGTTCCCTAGTGGTGATATGTGGTTAGCGCATCTGAAAAACTCACCTGCAAATGAAGAAAATAATGATCGTTTATATAGCGCCTCTCAAGATAAAAACCATTCACAAGAACCAACATAAAAAATAAAAATAAAAAAATGCGCCCCACCCAAAAAAAATTCACCAGCCGCCACTGTTTATCATCCTATGGGGAGTCAAGCCAGACTTTTCAGTGGAATAATTTTAGTGGCATAAAGAACCATTTCTTTTGAATTAAGCAATTCTTATCTGCAATCTGCATCCAAGTCATCAGCCGTGAAACGGTCAGCTGATGTGGGGTCAAAGGAATACGGCCTGTGACACCCCAAAATTTCACGAGGAAACTCCTAACACAGCCGGATCGCAGAGAAGCCTCCATACACCCGGGTACCATAGCGCTGCACTGGTGTTGGATGGTTATTATTCATTTTATTAATTTGATTAATTTGTTAAACCTAAGTAAACAAACAGCTTATTTTGATAACCCAGACATCACATCCCCTAAGATCCTTAATGAGGCTTTTTAATAACACCTAATATCATGTTTCATCATTGTTCATTCATCAGTTGATATTACCTTGAACCATCATTTATAATAATTTGTCTTGCATCATCATTAGTAGTAGAAATACAGTGATACATTGAATTTTATAAACTGTATTTTCACCTCTGTCTCAAATTATTATGAAGTTTGTTTTGCCTGGCGTACCCAAAGTACCTATTTTCATCATCAATCAAATATTAAAGGTTCAATAATAGTGATAATTCATATTTATATGGAATATCACCTCTTGTTGAATACCTTTATATTTGACTGAGGATTCATTAAAAGTAACCACCTACATCACGTTACACTTAGAAACCCAATTTTCTATTTTTATTCATTTTGTAAGTGCTGAAGGTTACAGTGATAGCTTACTGCCTTTTTATATTTACCTGTATTCTTTTTTCCGATTCTTTAAGTGTACAGTGGTGTGGCAAAAAAGTATTTAGTCAGCCACCAATTGTGCAAGTTCTTCCACTTAAAAAGATTAGAGAGGCCTGTAATTTTCATCATAGGTATACCTCAACTATGAGAGACAAAATGTTTAGTGTTAAGGTCAAGGGTAATCATTTGCCCTGGATTAGTGTTTATTTAATCTCACTTTTTAAGAGAAGAGATAAGGCCTGGAAGCGGGCCAGACTTACTAATGATTCTGATGACTGGGCTGAATATAGAAAACTGAGAAATCAATGCACCGTTAAAACAAGAAAGGCAAAATCTACTATAGAGAATGCTTGAATAGTGATTTTAATAGCCCTAAACTTTTTTTGGAATAAAATTAATAATAATTTACTTGGTAAGTTTGACAATAAAACAAGCAATTTCAGAATCGATGGGGATCTTACCAATAATTACAGACCTATTGCTTTAATAAATTCGGTTGTTAAAGTCTTTGAGAAACTAGTTTTTAACCAACTTTATATTTACCTTGACTCTAATAAGATATTCTCTCAATTTCAGTCTGGGTTTAGAAAGAATTTCTCTACTACTACTGCCTTAACTAAACTTGCCAATGGCACATTTTTAGGCTTCGATGAGAGCTTACTGACTGGTGCCATTTTCTTAGATTTTACCAAAGATTTTGATTTAGTTTATCACGATCTGCTATTAGATAAACTTAATGCAATTGGTCTGTCTACACCCACTTTACTTTGGTTTAATTCACTCCTTCATCACCGCTCTCAGTTTGTTTCTTTGAAAGAATCTAAATCAAATTTACGTGGAATCTCCAGAGGGGTCCCTCAAGGTTCTTCTCTTGGGCCTTTGCTATTTTCAATTTTTATTAATGATCTACCCTTGTGCTGCTCCACGTGCTCTGTTATTTACGCTGATGATACTGTCTTATATTGTTCGAAGGCCACCACATCAGAAATTCAGGAATGCCTTCAGTCCAATTTTGACACTTTACAGCACTGGCTAGACCAGTGATCCGCAAATGGCGGCCCGCGGGCCACATCTGACCCGCCAGACCTTTCCACCCGGCCCCCCAACCCTTTGGGCCTGAGGGTCCCCAAATATCAATAAACATAGCCAAGCTGCACCTCTAAAGAAACGTTAGAACCTTGGCTACAAGACTATGCAAACCTTTTTTATGTCCTTCAAACACAACTAAAACTACAATCAAATAAGTGACTGGAAATCCCTCATGTGTGTTTTTGCCTTTTTTTCTGTCTTGCTGCTTAAAATCAGATTGTACACACATTCTATCCACCCATGATGAATTAAATATCTGACAAATATCTGACAAAAACACACATTTGGGAAAAGTCAGTGTTGTCGGTGGACTCATCAATAGCCAGTGATATGAATTTGGCTTCTTTGATCTCATTAATGACACGCTGCTGGACTTCCTCTGCCAAAACATGAACGCGGTGAGCAACAGTGTCATCAGAAAGAGGTATCTGTTTAACAGAAGCAATTAACATGTTTATAGATTTGTCAGTGGCAAGTTCCTCCAGAACAGCCACCATGCACTCCTTAAATACCTCAGCACTGGTTAATGGCATATTATGCTTGGAGGGTACCCAGGCGGCCTGCAGCGAGGCACTTGTTGCCCACTCTTGTTCAGTTGAAGTTCGGTTAATAATCCCTCTGCAATGGAAGTATTGGGATTTCAAAGCTGAAATTTTCTTTAGACGGGCCTCTGACTGTTCAGGATATGACTCCTTGAAGTTTGCATGCTTTGTGTTGTGGTGACGGCTCAGATTAGCCCTGTTTCCTTTATCGGACCTTCGGGGTAAATTTACCGGAAGTTCCCGACGTGCGCTTGTCTCTACTTGACCAGGCCGGCCGAACGGCCGTTTTCTGGGCCGTTTTCCGGGCCGTTTTCCGGAACCTTCTGAGTACCTGATCAGGGGTAGGTACTCGGAATGGCCCGATGGAGTCGCTGAGCGGAACATTCGGTTAACTCACGCTGATTGGTTGTAACTCAGTAGGAAATTACATCAGCAGTCGACGTTCTCCAAAACAACCGGCAGTAATAAAATTAGAAGAGTTGCTAGTGAAGCAGAATGGAAGCGAACAGAATAAGTGATCGTGTTTAAAATTAAACTCCCGACACCGGAACACAAGGCGGAATTTCCCCACAGCTGTTACTAAACTCCGCACCAGAAAACACTGAGGAATTCCCCCACTGTTAAACTCCGCACCGGAAAACACCTTGGAATTTCCCCACATCGCTTTAATTCGCAGGGCTTTGTTGTCTCAAAGAGCGCTGTAAAAACTGAGCTTCTGGTCATTGAACGCCACATTTTACATCACGCAGCTGCTCTCGTCCTCTGAATGGATTAAATTATGATAAACTTCAACAGAATACATACTTTTAATGTTATTATTGTTACTGTGGACGCTTTCTGGCGCTGATCAGTGACATCACTCACTGCCGAAGCAGTCGCGATATGCTGACGTCGGTGCAAAGTCCTGAAAGAGCTGAATTTGAATGGAGACAGAACAGCTGAGAGGACTGGGACATTTGAATCTCCCGGTCTTTTCCCCGTCCCAGGATTTACCCTGAAGTTCCGATAAAGGAAACGAGCCTATTATATTCTTTAGTGACAGCGACAGTCTTGCTGCAAATGAGGCACACAGGTACAGCATTTCCAAAGCTTGGCAGGATAAATATGTTCTTTTCTGTCCATTCTTCATTAAAGATGCAGTTTTTCGGCATCAACTTTCCGTTTAACGCTCTTTGAGAGTGCCATTTTTCATGTTTGTGATGGAGAGGAACCACCTCAAATATGAAGGCTAATAAGTCACATTGCCCCCTTGTGGCTTGGGTTGGTAAAATGAAATATGAATAACGACAAATGCTAAATAAAATAAGGACAATAAGGAAAATTTGAAGAAAAAAATTACTTATGTATGAATCTAATTAATTTTTGATCTCTCTCTCTCTCTCTCTCTCTCTCTCTATATATATATATATATATATATAAATATATATATATATATATATGTGTGTGTGTATTTTAGAATTTTTATTTATTTTAGAAGAGCATCTGACCCTCACGGTGTCTGCTGGAAAAAAAATCTGGCTCTTGAACAAATCTATTTGAGGACCCCTGGGCTAGACCATAATAGATTAATTCTTAATAAAACCAAATTTTATTCAGTACTTTTTCAGAGACATAAGCCAGTTTCAGCTGATATTGAATCTTTGAATTACATTTTTTTTAGACTCTTCAAGAGTGACGTGTTCTGCAAAAGTCAAATACTTAGGGGTCTGGCTTGAATCTGATTTTTCTTTTAAATCTCATATCCAATCAATTACTCATAAGGTGAACTAATACAAATTTTGAATCAGTCGATTAACTGCTTTAATTTTAAAGTGAGATTTCATATTGCAAAATAACTTTTATTCCCCATCTTAGATTATGCAGATATAATCTACCAAAACACTACTGTATCCTGTCTTCATCCTCTTGATGTATATAACGCTGTCCTTTTACAACACACCACTGTAGAATGTATGAAAGTTTGACCTGGCTTTCATTAAAAGCCAGACATAGATTTCATTGGTTATTGTTTATCTTTAAATGTATATTATTTTTTGATTTGCCAGAGTATTTAAAAATGTATTTGGTGCGCACTAGATGTCAGTACATTACTAGATTTAATAAACAAATATCTTTGGTTGTATCGATTTTTAAGAAAGAAGTTGGAAGACTGCTTTTTAGAGTTAAAGCACCACTTGACTGGAATAATCTACCTGCTGACATATGGTCAATTACTTATTTTTGATTATTTAAGAATACTGTTTATTTACATGTCGTACCCTCTTGTAATTGTTTCTAAGTTATTACTTGTCATCGTGGATGATTGTGAGTTTGGCTATTTTAGTTTGGTTTGGCCAGTTTTGTTTGTTTTGCATATTTTCAGGTAATTTTAGTTTTTTTTCTTTATTATTATTATTATTATTATTAGTAGTAGTAGTACTAGTAGTATTTTATTTAATTTTTTTGGTCTCTCTCAGCTACTTGCTGTCTTTCAATTTTTGTCTTGTATGGAAGGAGGACCCTCTTGAAAATCTATACTCTCATGAAGACCTCAACGCTCTCCATGAAGCTGACCCCACACTAATCACATTTCTGGGGTTTTGGAAGACCCAGAGGCGCCCAGATCGGGCAGAGAGAGCGAGTCTTTCTCTCCAGGTCTTGGAGCTGTGCTGGCAGTGGAATAAAATACTCCAGCTAAACAGTTTGTTGTACCGCCAAACGCAGCGGCCTGAAGGGGGTGAGGATATTCATCAGCTGTTGCTTCCATAGTCATTGAAGGTGGATGTTATGAGACAGCTGCACGAAGGCCACGGCCACCAGGGGGTGGAGAGGACCACATAACTCATCAGAGAGCGGTGCTATTGGCCATTGATGCTGAAAGAGATTAAGGAATGGTGCTACCAATGTGAATGTTGTACTCTGGCAAAAGCCACATGTCTCCAGACCCGGGCACCTTATGGGACATGTGCTGGCATCAAGACCAAAACAAGTGTTGGCAATTGATTTTACATTGCTGGATCTGTCTCAAAACAGTGTAGAAAATGTGCTTGTAATGACTGATGTGTTTTCAAAGTTCACCCAGGCAGTAACAACAAGGGACCAGCGATCGGCGACGGTTGCCCAAATATTGGTGCAAGAATGGTTTTATAAATTTGGTGTCCCGGCTAGACTGCATTCTGACCAAGGCTGGACTTTTGAAAGTGTGTTATTCCAGCAGCTGTATGGGGACGAAGACGCGCACTACTCCATACCATCCAGAAGGAAATGGCCAATGTGAAAGGTTTAATAGGACACTGCATGACCTGCTTCACACATTACCCATTGAGAAAAAGAGCCACTGGCCCCAGTACCTGCCACAGGTTTTGTATTCATATAACACTACTGTTCATCAGTATACAGGTGAGTCCCCTCACTTTTTGATGTTTGGCCGGGAACCCTGTTTACATGTTGACTTTCTTCTTGGAATGGTCCCAGAGGTCCAAGCAGGCAGAATGGAGGACTGGGTCCAAGAACACCGCCGCAGACTCCAGGTTGCCTTTAAAGGGGCACAGGAATGGATATAGAAGGCAGCGGATCGGCGCAAAGAGCGCCATAATGGAGAAGGTCTGGCCAGCTAACTGCAGGTGCGGCAGCTGGTTTATGTCAAGGACCACAGCCAAAGGGGCAGAAACAAGATCCAGGACATATGGAGACCCACGATTCACATGGTTTTGAAGCCTCCGTCATCAGGGGGAGCAGTGTACACGGTGGCACCCCTCGATAATTTGCAGAGGGTTAGGACTGTCCGTAGTTCTCTGCTGAGGCCTGTGCCAGAAGGGCTCTGTTCTAAAGAGGCCAGTGTGAGGGAGGAAAGTTCTGACTTGGAGGAAGAGGAGGAACCAGAGTTCATCTTTGTGGTGACCAGAGAACCAAGTGGAGGGTTGCAGGTTGTTGCAGCCTATGGTGCCACAAGTAAAGAGAGTCATCCTGATTCTCCTCCACCTGCCCCTGCAGCTACCCCTCAAGAGTCCAGAGCCAGCAAGTCACCGCTTTGAAGGTCAACACGTAAGACCGCTGGACCCATTCCAACCCTCACCATCTCCCAAGGAGGCCTGTGGGGATGGCAGATGGGGCTACAGTTTCTCAGATCACCAGTGATGGTAGTATGGGGGCGGTAGTGTTCTAATCGATGGGCCGTCAATACATTTTCTGGGGGTGGATTGTAACCGGGTCATGTTGGAAGTAATGCCCATATAGGGGCGAGCAATGCAGCTGAGTTGGGGCTGGCTCATTACGGTGCAGCTACAATTAGGAGAGAGGAGCCTCAGCTGGGAACGCTGCATGTCTCTCCTCGGATGGAATACCAAATGTCTCTCCTCGGGTGAAACGCTGTATGTTCCTCTGTGAGTGGAATTAGGCGTGGACCGGAAACTAGAGTGAGGTATGTGCTCTTTTCGTTGGTATAGTAGAGGAGAGATTGTCTTTTTATAACCTTTTTCTTCTTTTAGAAGGGTCAGCTGGGTAGGAAATCCAGGATACCTACATGGTTGAGCTGAGCCCAAAAAAGGTATAGTTCGTTTTCTTGATTAGCGAGTTATTGTTGTGGCTCAGGGGTGACGGTGTGTGTTTGGTTGTTTATCCAGGTTGGCCTGTTACTGTTTCCAGTTATTTCTCTTACCTTTTTTACCTCTCATTTATCATAACGTTTGTAGTAGTTGCTTCAGTGAGGAAGCTTTTTTTGTTAGAGCGACATTGCTGTCCCTGGGAGCATAGTTAACGTAATTTTAGGACATCCGCTACAGGGGATTGTTTAGGCAGTTTGTTCATGTTAGGGTGAGTGTGCGAGAGTTTTAGTTACCGGGAGCACACAGTGTTTTGCTTTAGCTTATTGTCTCCTTTGTTGGTTCCTCTGATATCGGTTTGTGTTTTTAAAGGTTTTGTTAACTGGCGTTGTGGGTGTGGATTCAAAGGGCCAGCATTGTTGAGCACATCCTATTTAGTTTCCCTCCTTGTAGGTTTTAGGGTGATGGAAAAATAATTGAGAACCACTGCTTTACACGAATCAATTGTCCTGGTCCCTTTGCAGAAAAACAGCCCCAAAGCATAACGTTTCCACCACCATGCTTGGGGTGGTTTATCACCCACTAAAGTGTGACTCAGACTTTTTGAAGGAGTTCTCAGATTTACTAGTGGACAGCTTGTTGAAATATGATCATGTCCTATTTCTTGGTGATTTTAATGTACACGTGTGTTGTCCTAATAATCCACTGGCTAGAGACTTTCTGAATCTGCTGAGTTCTTTTAACCTAACACAATTGGTCATGAGTCCAACCCATATTAAAGGGCACATTCTAGATCTGGTTTTTTCAACTGGTCTCCCTGCTGTCAATCAGTGCGTTTACATGTGCAGTATCAACATCTAAGTCGATCCTGGTCGAACTTATGATAATAAGCTGCGAGTCTTTATCCTTGTTTACATGCGCTTTAGAAAACCGACCACTCAAATGGAGTTCGTTCCACTCTGGTACAGTAGGTGGCGACATGCGCCCTTTCATGTCGGGCATTGTTCCGGTTAGCTTGTAGCAACACAACTTGTAAACAAACGCTGGCGGGAGTAAATGAGACGGAATTGAAACAGGAAATACACCGTGGATGAAAGAATGGACAACAACAACGCTGCAGCACAGCTTATTGGTACGTACTGCGCTGTTAAATGTTGTTACGCGTGTTACATTGTGGCGGTGATATTATCAGACGAGCGCTACTGTGGCCGCATCACTTCCGGTTAGCTTGTAGCAACACAACTTGTAAACAAACGCTGGTGGGAGTAAATGAGACGGAATTGAAACATGATATACACCGCGGATGAAAGAATGGACAACAACAACGCTGCAGCACAGCTTATTGGTACGTACTGCTCTGTTAGATGTTGTTACGCATGTTACGTTGTGGTGGTGATATTATCGGACGAGCGCTACTGCGGGCCGCGTCACTTCCGGAACGCGAGCGTCTAGTCAGTTCAGCTCGGCTGACCCGTTTACATGCAGAAGGAAGTCAGATAACTACTGCATTATCTGGGTGCTTCAGCCCGATTAGAAGAAGTTCACTTTCAGCCAGACTAACGCGTTTACATGCATTTAAAAAAAACGATGTTAGTTTTTTTAGAGCAAAAGTTCGGTTTTCTGATGTGCATGTAAACGCACTGAATGTTGAGATTGTTCCTCCAACATTTTCAGACCATTCACCTGTTTTATGTGATTTTATTTTGCCTTGCCCTCCTGCTGTGACAGATGTTCCATCCAGAAGTTGCCGTGTTTTAAATGCAGAAAGGGTTACTGAGTTTGTTGAGCATTTAACTTTAGAGAAAGAGAGGTTGAACTCAGTGTCTCACAACGCTGAAGACTTCGCTCATCATTTTGATTCAGTCTGCAGGAACATTTTAGATATAGTTGCCCCACCTAAGGTCAGGAAACCTAGAGAAAGGAGGGAGCCTTGGCTCTGTGAGGCCACTCGAGCATGCAGGCGGGAATGTAGGGTTGCAGAAAGACGGTGGAAAAAGGATGGCCTGTAGGTTTCCCGTATTATTTTTCAAACATCCCTGATGGAATATCAGGAGGCTGTGAAGAAAGCTAGGGTAGCTTATTTTGCGGATGTTATTTCAACAAACTCACATAATCCAAAGTTTCTTTTCAGCACTTTAAACTCTGTGTTAGAATATCAAGAGCCTGGTCTAACCCCTACTGTTGCTGGTGATTGTAATGAGTTTCACAAGTTCTTTGTTGACAAGATATCAATCATCAGATCATCAATGTCAGGCTCCTATCCTGATTCTGCATTAATGACCACACCTTCTGCTGCACTGGCCTCTTTTAACCAGTTATCTCTTGTTGAGCTGGGTAGGCTTGTCTCTCAACAAAAGCCGACTGGCTCTCCTTTTGATGTTTTGCCCCCCCGTCTCTGGAAAGAGGCATTTTCCTTATTGGGCCCATTTATATTAACCATTATAAATAGTAGCCTGTCCTCATGTCAAGTTCCATCATCTCTAAAAGCAGCAGTGGTCCAGCCAATACTGAAGAAGTCAGGCTCTGACACGTCTGTCCTGGCAAATTACAGGCCTATCTCCAAACTGCCTTTTATCTCTAAATTATTGGAGAAGGTTGTTTACCAACAGCTGGTCTCATTTTTAGATGATTTTAACATGTTTGAGACATTTCAGTCTGGATTTAGGGCTGGGCATAGCACTGAGTCTGCACTATTGATGGTGATGAATGACATTTATATGTCTTTGGATCGAGGTACTGCTGTGGTGCTGCTGTTACTGGACTTGACAGCCGCTTTTGACACAGTCGACCATAACATTCTACTGGATCGACTGGAACGCTGGGTAGGGATTACGGGGTCAGGTCTTGAATGGCTAAAGTCATACCTCCAGGGAAGGAGGTTTTGTGTGATGGTGGCCAATTCTGTGTCCCCCTGGGAGGACCTGCGCTGGGGGGTACCTCAGGGTTCAGTCCTGGGGCCACTCCTCTTCGCCCTTTACTTGCTACCACTGGGCGTAATCCTGCGCAATCATGACATTAATTTTCATTTATATGCAGATGACTGCCAGATTTATTTTCCCCTGACTCCTGAGATGGGTGGTTCTATTAAGAAACTCCAGGTTTGTCTGGATGAGGTGAAGTTGTGGCTTGCAGCAATCTTTCTCCATGTTAATGAGACTAAGACCGAGCTTCTTACATTCCTCCCTTCTAGCAAGGGCTGTGTAAGCTCTGCCCCCGATTTGGATGCATTGACACCCTACTTGAAATCTTCTGTCAGAAGTCACAGAGTTGTAATTGACTGCAATCTTGAATTCGAAAGCCATATAAACCAGGTAGTAAGAACCTGCTTTTTTCATTTGCGCCGTCTGGCAAAAATCAAGCCTATGTTGTCTAGGGCGCATCTCGAGTCTGTCCTGCATGCATTTGTCTTATCGCGGCTTGATTACTGCAATTCACTGTATGTTGGGCTGAGTCAGGCAGCACTGAAGCGGTTGCAGTTGGTTCAGAACTCGGCAGCTAGATTTTCTGACCACACACATTACTCCCTGTGGATTGCCGGACTAAATTTAAGGTCTTGTTGTTTGTCTTCCGGTCCCTTCATGGTGGTGCCCCACCATATCTGGCTGGGTTGCTTCAGATGCATGCCCCTGTGCGCTCTCTTCGCTCAGCTGACCAGGAATTGCTTGTTGTCCCACGAACAAGGCTGAGAACAAGAGGTGATAGGGCCTTTTCTGTCCTGACTCCAACACTGTGGAATGAGCTCCCACTTGTTGTCAAACAGTCGCCATCACTGCAGGTCTTTAAGAGTCGTTTGAAGACTTTCTTTTATCGTTTGGCTTTTATGTAATATGGATTTTTAGAGTTTTACTGTTTTATTTTCTATTTTATCATGTCTGTTTTGTTATTTTAGTCACTTTTTATGTAGTTTTAATCTGTCCTACTGTCTTTTTGCTCTTTTGTTGTTTTTTAAGTTTTGTTCATCGCCTTGGGCTTCTGTAAAGGCAGTGGAAGGCGCTATACAAATAAAATTTGATTGATTGATTGATGCTTTACAGTAGGTATGGTGTTTCTCCTCCAAACACGACAAGTATAGTTTTTAAGAAAAAGTTTTATTTTGGTTTCATCTGACCATCTGACCTTCTCCCAATCCTCTTCTGGATCATCCAAATGCTCTCTAGCAAACTTCAGACAGACCTGCACATGTACTGGCTTAAGCAGGGGGACACGTCTGAAGCTGTGTTCACACCGGCCTTGACGTATGCGTCAAACAACGCATACTTTATGCCGTTTTTGACGCCTATATATTTTTGACATTGACGCAGCTTGCGTTGACGCAGCTTGCGTTGGCGCAGCTTGCTTTGACGGTTGCGTTGGCCCCACGGGGAGGGGAAGGGAGGAAAGAGCGCGTGCGCGGCTCTCTGTTGCCAGATGTTTGTAACAATGGCGGATCCTATTGAGACAATGGCGGCATAAACGTTGAAAAAACACTCACCCAACATGTCGAGTTCTCTAGTAATCTTCCTCCAAGCAAGGTCCTTTCTATTCCGATCTCGGTAAGCGTAGCAAGACAGGTCATACAGTTCCCGATAGTTGCAAACGGCGATAAGTTTCTCCTCCATTGCTGAATGAATTTGTCTTCTTCCCTCGCTCTGCTGTGACGTATCAACTGGCGCTCTGATTGGTTGACGCTTGTAAAGCGACGCAGAAAGTTCAGCTAGCTGAACTTGCTTTGACGTTTGCATTGCTAACGTTGCTTGCTTTGACGTTTGCGTTGAAGCTTGAAAAGCGTGAAAAGTATCAAGCTTTGACGCGACCAACACTCACAAAGCGACGCAGGGACTTTGACGCAGCTCTGACGTGCCTTACATTGAAACTTGACGCTGGCGACGCATACTTTATGGCCGGTGTGAACGCACCATGAGTCTCTGGTGGTGTAGTGTGTTACTGATGGTAGCCTTTGTAACTTTGGTCCCAGCTCTCTGCAGGTCATTCACTAGGTCCCCCCATGTAGTTCTGGGATTATTGCTTACCATTCTTGTGGTCATTTTGACTCCACAGGGTGAGATCTTGCATGGAGCCCCTGATGGAGCGAGATTATCAGTGGTCTTGTACATCTTCCACTTTCTAATAATTGCTCCCACAGTTGATTTCTTCACACCAAGCTGCTTACCTATTGCAGATTCAGTCTTCCCAGCCTGGTGTCGGTCTAAAGTTTAAAGTTAAAATCCCAAGTATTCATCACACACTGGTGAAATTACATCTCCGCATTTGACCCATCCCCATGGTGGGGAGCGGTGAGCTGCAGCTGTGGCCGCGCTCGGGAACTGTTTGGTGGTTTAACCCCCCAATCCAACCCCTTAGTGCTGAGTGTCAAGCAAGGAGGCATTGGGTCCCATTTTTTCAATTTCTTTGGTATGACCCGACCGGGAATCGAACCCTGATCTCCCGGTCCCGGGGCGGACACTCTACCACTAGGCCACCGGAGCTGGTACAATGTTGTTTCTGGTGTCCTTTGACAGATCTTTTCCTCCTGGCTCTTGGAGCGAGCAGTCGCTTTTCTCTACTCCTGCCCCTTATCATCACAAGGCTGTTTGTCCTGTCTCTGTCTCAGAGTGATTCTTTAGATTCTTTAAGAATATCTTAAAACCATGGATCTGGTGAGCTGGTCGATGAACGCAATTAATTTGCACCAATAAAGTAATGTTTATGTTGTTCTTGCTGCCGTTAAGCACATTGAGTTGCCTTTGTATGGGAAATGTGCTATATAAATAAAGCAGTCTTGTCTTGTCTCTTTGGCCTTGGCCATAGTGGAGTTTGGAGTGTGACTGTTTGAGGTTGTGGACAGGTGTCTTTTATACTGATAGCGAGTTCCAACAGGTGCCACTAATACAGGTAACGAGTGGAGGACAGAGGAGCCTCTTACAGAAGAAGTCACAGGTCTGTGACAGCCAGAAATATTGCTTTTTTGTAGGAGACCAAATACTTATTTTCAATTTGTTGATTGACAATAAGTAAAAATAATTTATTTGCTAATAAATTCTTTAAAAATCAGACAATGTGATTTTTCTGGATTTTTTCTTCTTCTCATTTTGTCTCTCATATTTGAGGTATACCTATGATGAAAATTACAGGCCTCTCTAATCTTTTTATGTGGGAGACCTTCCACAATTGGTGCTGACTAAATACTTTTTGCCCCACTGTATGTGCTGCTTTAATTAGTGAATTTCCCCACTGTGGGATCAATAAAGTCTACTCTATGTTCTATTTTATTCTAAAAGACAAAACCTTAGGATTTCTGTAAGCTTTAGAAATGGAACTGCCCAACAGATTGTCTCCATCACCACCATCTTCTCCCAGAGAGTCTTGTTGAGTTCTCTAGGCACACCAAGAATAACTAAATACTAATAAAGTGGGAGGTGTTGATGCTTCCACTGAACACAGTGGAGAATAACCATGCAAAGATGGCGCCAGCGTGGTTGGCTTGCCGTCTGTCAGCTCCTCTTATTTTTCTATGTTTACTATTTTTTGCCCGTATTATGCGACATGTCGACCCTGCACTTGTTTATGATCGCCAGACATTACTTGACATTGGTTTTTCTGCTGGATTATTACCATCTGGGACGAATGACTACCAAAATTCATCTCCTCCTTACCTGGATTGTTTGGTGGCGCGCTGTCAAACGGCACCGTCATCACTCTCCTCCAGGAGGAAGACGAGAAAGCGTAGGAAGCGGGGTTCTCGGGGAGGACGGCTGGTCAAACTGAGGGCCCTGGTGGCTTCCCTTTCTGGTGGTTCAGGAACGAAAGAACGAGTGTTTACTCAGTCCCTGGTGTCTTGGCGAGCGCTGAATCCTACGGGCTCATGGATCGTTCCTGTTGCTGGCTTCTCGATGGGGCATCATGCTCCTTCCCCGCGATTCCGGCGATGCTGCCGGAGAGGGGCGAACTTGAGGAATCTCCGATCAGTAGCTAGAGCTTCACCCGACGTGGGAGTTTCGTCAATTCTGAAGTGGGGCCTGGTTAACACCAGGTCAGTGGCCAATAAAACGTTTATCCTGAAGGAGTTTATTACGACGCACAACTTGGACGTGCTCTGTGTAACGGAGTCCTGGATTTCAACCGGTGAGTGGAGCGCCATTAATGAACTGGTGCCGACTGACTATGTGTTTATTAGCGTACCGAGAGCTTCTCGGCGTGGTGGCGGTTTAGCGGCTATCTGCAGAGCTAAACTGCAGATTAAAAAACTCTACCCTGTGTCCACCTACAGCAGCTTTGAGCTGTGTTTATTTGAACTTGGTCACTCAAGTCCGCTCCTCTGCGCAGTGGTCTATAGACCCCCGAGATATAACAAGGATTTTATATCGGAGTTTTCCGAGGTTTTAGCTGAATATGCTCTAAGCTATGACCAGATCATGCTACTTGGGGACTTCAATATTCATGTTTGCTGTCCTGGAAAGCCACTTGTCTCGGATTTTAATGACTTGGTGAACTCTTTTAGTTTAAATCAGTCTGTTAGTGGGGCCACTCAGGTATGTGGTCACACGCTGGACTTGGTGCTGTCGCTTGGGCTCACTGTGACAAATCTGCATATTGGCGATGCTGTGTTTTCCGACCACAAGCCAATATTATTTGATGTCATTCTGCATATAAATGTGGAAAAACCTGCTGCTCCAGTTAGACTCAGCCGTCCTTTTAATCAGGATACTTCTGGGAAGTTTTCACTTTTATTTAATGAGACTTTGACTCGTTTCTCAGATTGGTCTTCACTGGATGGACTAATAAGCTATTTAAATGAGACATGTAAAGACATTCTGGACATTATTGCACCACTGCGTCCAAAGAGGAAAAACCCAGCAGCAAATCGGTGGTCAACGGATCTCACTCGAGCTGCAAGAAGGGAATGCAGGAGATGTGAAAGGCAGTGGAAAAAGAGCAAGTTGCACATGTTCTTAATTGCCTTAAGGGACAGTTGGAAGGCCTATCAGGATGCTGTAAAATCTGCAAAAATTGCATATTACTCCAACCTTGTGTCTGTCAACTCTCATAACCCTAGAGTGTTGTATGGTGTAATTGACTCTGTTTTAAATCTTCAAGATAGTTCTCCAGTTCAGGCATCAACTACAGTATGCAATGACTTCCTCAAATTTTTCATGGATAAGGTTGCAACCTTGAGATTAGCTGTGCCTGTAGCTCCTTTACAGAGTCCTTTGAGGTCTGTTCCTGAGAAATTGCTTGCTTTCCAGCCAATAACAATGATTTAGCTAAAATAGTAGCAGAGGCTAAGCCCAGTGGTTCTCCGGAAGATATTTTACCTCCGTCCTTTTTTAAGGATGTGTTTTTAACAGTGTCCCCAGTCATTTTGGCTATAATCAACACCAGTCTGGTTTCTGGTGTCATGCCAAATGATTTTAAAAGAGTGGTCATTCATCCACTGCTAAAGAAATCTGGGCTAGAAGAAACTGTGCCATCAAATTATAGGCCAATTTCTAAGCTCCCCTTTCTAAGTAAGGTGATGGAAAGGTGTGTCTATGGCCAGTTGCTGGATTTTTTAAGTGAAAATAGTCTTTTAGAAAACTTTCAATCTGGTTTTAAACCACTACATAGCACCGAGACAGCTTTGCTGAAGGTACTGAACGACATTCTTCTTGCCACTGATGGCGGAAGGTCTGTGTTACTTGTTTTGCTGGATTTGACAGCAGCCTTTGACACAGTGGACCACGAGGTGTTGTTGCATCGTCTCGAGCACTACGTGGGAATTACTGGTCTGGCTCTAAATTGCTTGTTATGTTCTTCCTGTGTTCATTTTTCATCTCCATTGGTTTTTCTTGTTTTAACACAGTATTATGATGTTTAATTTACCTTTAATTACTGACGGTTTCGGCGACTACTGTCGCCATCTTCAGAGTCACGTGGCGTGTGGGTGTTCCGCAGGGTTCAATACTGGGACCCCTGCTGTTCTGTGTGTATATGCTGCCTTTGGGTGATATCCTACGGAAACACGGTATTGATTTTCACATGTATGCTGATGACTGCCAACTGTACCTGCCTTTGGATGAGGCTGGTGGTCGACCAATCTCGAAGGTTTTAGATTGTTTGTGTGAGGTTAAAGCGTGGATGGCAGAAAATTTCCTGTGCTTCAATGAGGGGAAGACAGAAGCAGTGCTCTTCGGTCCCAGCCGCCACACTGATAACTCCAGGGTGGACTGTGGTGAATTGACCCCCCCACTTGAAGGACTTTGTTGTTAATTTGGGAGTGAAGTTAGACAAAGACTTCTGCTTTAGGGGTCACATAAATGGGGTGGTAGCCTCCTCCTTTTACCACTTAAGACGCTTAGCCAAGGTCAAACCTTTTATGTCCAGACGTGATCTTGAAACTGTTGTGCATGCGTTCATAACTTCACGCCTGGACTATTGCAACTCCATCCTGTTTGGAGTGAGCAATGGTGCCTTAGCCCGTTTGCAACTTGTCCAAAATGCTGCTGGAAGATTTTTGGAGGGCAAACGTAAGTTTGACCATGCTATTCCCATACTGGCAGAGCTGCATTGGCTACCTGTTTCTTTTAGGATTCGGTTTAAGGTTCTTTTACTGGTTTTTAAAACTTTAAATGGTTTGGCTCCAGCATATCTGGCAGACACACTGCATTCGTATGTTCCCTCTCGGACACTTCGTTCAGAGGACTTGTCTTTGCTCGTGGTCCCCCGGTCACGTTTGAAGATGCGGGGTGACAGAGCCTTTTCAGTTGCAGCTCCAAAATTATGGAATGAGCTTCCACTACACATTCGGCAGTCCTCTTCTGTACCAGATTTTAAATCAAAGCTGAAGACCCATTTTTATGAACTGGCTTTTAAATCTGTGAGAGTGATTGATTGTGTTGCTTTTTTAGCCTCATTTTAATGTTTTTATTTGGTTGTGTTTTATTTTTTAGTGGTTTTTATGTGTTATGTTTTATTTGTGTCTGTGAAGCACTTTGGTGGCATGTAAGTGTCTGTAAGGTGCTATATAAATAAAGTTCGAGTCGAGACCGTTAGGTAAGTTCCTACCTGTCTGATTTAACAGGACACATTTCAGGTTAGGTGCAGCAGTACTTGTCATCAATGCTGCTGATCAATCTTACCTCCTTACGGGGAATTTGACATCTGAATGTTTATTGAAATAAACATTTAACATTTAATCTAGCTTGCTTCTTGCTTGATGCTAAAATGTAAGAAAATGTTATTTTCATTTCCTGTTTTTCTGCCAAACCAGCTGTTGTGGTTGAAGACTTCAGCATTAAGGAACTCAAATAATCTTGTATGCTGGAATATTAAACGACCCGTACTGTACTTTATGACTCACCCTGCTCCTTTTTAAACTCATTTTCTGTGAGGAACACGGGTCTCATCAGTTCTCCAACCGGAGGCTGGATCGAAACAAAAAACTTCCTGGTGGAGGTACTGCAAAACAAGAAAAACAAATACAAAGTCTGAACTTTCTCTAATCAAAACACAAACCCTGAATATGAGATTTTGTGTCTCACACCAAAACATACATTTTTATCCTAACGAGGTGACCAGGGTCATGGTCAAGGTCACAGACATGTAAGTGAAGTACCACAGAGGTGGATTTTAGGGTAACGAGACCCATTTCCACAGTGGGATGCTCCATTTGAATGTAATACTAATAACTTGCACGATAATAAAGACAAAAGCAGCATTTTTCTTACTGTGGAGCTTTAAAAAGGCTCCTTAAAAAGTAATTTCCTCCCAGTTTGTTTTCTTATGATTAAGAAAGTGAAGGCTGCAGGTTTGTGTACACGTCTCCTGACCACAACATAACCCACTGTGCAAAGACATGTCGCAGCAAAGTTATTTCCAGGTAATTTCTGCACGTCCAGTTTCGGTCCCCTGAAGGTGCAGACTGCCCAGATGATGTATTTTCTTTGACGTCTTCTAGACATCCTGTATTGATGTCCAGATATGAGCTAATTCTGGTCCAAATGAGGTTGTTGTGGACGTCCTTACGTCACCCAGACACGTCACAGCGACATCTTTTCCATGTCGATTTTGCACGTCCAGTTTTGGAAGCCTGATGGTGCATGTGACACCATATGATGTCTTTTCTCATCATCTCTGGACATCCTGTACTAACATCCCCAGGTCATCCACATATGGCCTAATTCTAATTAAAATAAGGTTGCTCATTCCACTTAACATTTATGCTAATTTTAGACGGGTTAATGAACACATGCTACACAAATACACACACACACGCACACAGACACACACACACGCACGCACACACACACACACACACACGCACACACACACACACACACACGCACACACACACACACACACACACGCACACACACACACACACACACCTGTTGATCATGTGCTTAATTTAACAGTGCATTCTTGAGAGGCTCCACTACATTTCTTTTGCATGTTTCAGGTACTCTGAAGTCCACATCCTTATTAAGACCTCTCTGGCCATGTTTTGAGCTATTCTATGACTCCATCTGCACAAGTACAAAAAGATAAGTTATTAGAATTATCAGTAAACCTGCAATAATTTCCCTGCCGACATTAAATATGGTTTGGTTTATATGCAAACTGCAGTAATTCCATCTCTGGGCTCACCACGGAGCGTAGGTGGGTGAGAACGAGTCTCTCCATGGTCTTCATCAAGTGGGAGGTCAAGGCGACTGGTCTGTAGTGCTCTGGTTCCCTGGGATGTAGGGATGGGAAGATTACCCGATATGTATCGATACGCGGGCATGCGTGTGCACGACGCGAGTGCATCGATAGAGCAGCAGAGGATGAATGAAATTTTGGAAGCAAATCGAGATGCATCGGTTTTTCCGAGATACAGCTTATCCTTTTACTATAGAATGTATTTCTTTATTTATTAAAAAGTGTTTTCAACCTGTTTTTGGCGCATAATCTAATTGATCTACATAAAGTAGGCCTAATCATCGGACTTGCGGATGTGTACACTACAACTCAACGTATCAGCTGCGCGGATGAAGCTAGTGATGTGCCACAGGTAGTTGTCAGGAAGCGCGACTCGTCGCGAGGAGAAAACAAACATGTCGGACGCCGATAAAATTTATCCCCCACTGAGTTTTAAATCTAAAGTGTGGCAACACCGGCAGTCCAAGCGGAATGCGGCTCGGGTGGTCGTGGAGGCAAAAACCCGGGCATGGGAGGTAAGGTCTATTCAGGGGTTCTGGAGGGGAGCTCCAGAACCCCTGAATAGACCTTACCTGCCAGGCACCGGCCACCCTGCGGCCACAGCTGCGGTCAGCCGCCTCGACAATGGAGTCACGAAACATGGCCCATTCGGACTCAATGTCCCCTGACTCCCCCGGGACACGTTCGAAGTTCTGTCGGAGGTGGGAATTGAAGCTCCTTCTGACAGGAGACTCTGCCAGACGTTCCCAGCAGACCTTCACAACACGTTTGGGTCTGCCAGGTCTGACCGGCATCTTCCCCCACCATCGAAGCCAACTCACCACCAGGTAGTGGTCAGTTGCCAGCTCCGCCCCTCTCTTCACCCGAGTGTCCAAGACATGCGGCCGCAGATCAGATGAAACGATAACAAAATCGATCATCGACCTGCGGCCTAAGGTATCCTGGTGCCAAGAGCACATATGTGCTCTACTGTATTAAGCCACGGTAATATCATCACTACTGTAAAAAAACACAGCAAAGATTTACAGTGATGTGAAATTAATGTATAAATTATGGTAATAAATGCAATACTGTAGAAATTCACAGCAGACCAAGTTCCACTGTATTAAGCCACAGTAATATCATCACTACTGTAAAAGAACAAAGCAAAAATTTACAATGACATGAAATTTCTGTATAAATTATGGTAACAAATGCAATACTGTAGAAATTAACAGCAGACCAAGTTCTACTGTAGTACGTCACAGTAATATCATCACTACTGTAAAAAACAAAACAAGACTTTACAGTGGTGTGAAATTTCACAATAACGTATTGTGTACTGTAGAAAAACCCAGCATACATAACATTACTGCAGAAATTCACAATAATAATTTAATTTGCAGTAACATGTGTACCATATGAATTGCATTACCTATTACAGTACTGTAGAAATTCACAATAATATATTGGAACTTACAGTAGCATATTATTTACTGTTGTGAATGGCAAAACATGTAAAGTACTATAAAAGCTCACAGTAACCATTACAGTATACAGTTGAAATTCACAGTTACATATTGTGTAATATTGAAACCTCAACCAGGTTACTGTAAAAAGTCAGTGAGTCATTGCGTACTGTGTAAAATTACAACCAAAGGGAATTTCAGAGTAATAATGTGTATTTTGGAAAATCACAGCAAGCAGCATGATGCTGTAGAAATTCACAGTAATTTTTTTAATTATACAATGTATTTTTAAGTAATTACAGCAACCAGTACAGTACTGTAAAAATTTGCAGTAACATAATATGTAGCCTGCTCTGGGTATTATAGTAACCTGTATGGCACTGCAGAAATCTATAGTAATATGACATTTACAGTAACATTTTGTGTACTTTAGGACATGAAAGCAAGGGTCAGGAATGGCTTCCTTTGTTTCAAGTTAAACATTAAAAGAGACAACACTGTCAAACAGGTTTTTCTTAATACCATTCAAACGCTTTGAGCTAATTTGTCAAATTTGAGCATATTCATGTGGGGGGCTAAGGCCATCACTTGGGCCGAGTTTGGCTTCAGTGGGGTCAAAGGTTGATGCGTAGCGGCCAAAAAGCAGTTTATTGAAATTTTAAATTACAAAATGGAGGGAAAATTAATAACTCCCAAATGCTTTGACCTAAGGAGCTGAAATTTTAATGTGTTGTTCATTGTGGTGGTCGAGCAATACACTGTGCAAAATTTTAGACTCATGGTACCTTGGGAAGTGTCAAAAGTCACAGGGGTGGCCTTTTGGCTTGCTTTTGTCTAACAGCTCAACACAACTCACGCTTTGAGGTATAAACATGAAATCTGAGTATGTTGCTTATTGATACAGTTGGCTAACATTTACAGTTTGGCTTGGTACAGTTGTGATGGGACCCCTGGGGGTCTACTTGGCCTTCCAAAGGTCTTGCAGAGTTGGGTTTTGGAGTGATTGATAGGGGCATCTTTACAAGCCAACAGGCAAAGTTTAAAAACAATTGGTTTATTTTTATGGAAATGGGGACCACCTGGAAGCCAAGGAATGTGGTTGTTCGAAGCCCCGCTTCTCAGGAAATAGGGACCCGATTGGGACCGAACGCACATCTGCACGCTCGTCTCGGGCCTCCCAACAACATATTAAAATGTCAGATCCAAGCAACATTGTGTCCATATAGTTTTTCTAACCCTTTTGGACCAAGTTTAAGATTCTGTTGGATGTTTTCCGAGCTCGTCCTTACTTGACTGCGTTATTAAAACATCATTCTCCTTCACGATCTCTGCGCTCAGCTGAGCAGGAGTTGTTGAGCGTTCCACGCTCTAGGCACAGGACTAGGGGTGATTGTGCTTTCTCTGTCCTGGGGCCTACACTCTGAAATGAGCTGCCGCTCATTATTCGACAGTCACCATCACTGCAGGTTTTTAAGAGTCGCCTTTATTGTTTGGCTTTTATGTGATATGGTTTTGATTTTAAAGGTGTCATCACCTATAATACTGGGGATATCTACGTCCTATTATAGTCTTTTAGACCATTAAAGTAAATTGTATTGGGAAAAATAACTAAAAAGTGTGATTTTTTCATCCTTTATTGTGAAGGGCATATTTTCTCGCGAGATCACACGCGATATTTCGGCTGTCTCGAACGCGCGCGGGACTGAGGAGCGCGTTGATTGGTGGAAGGATGCAGGAAGCAGGACGCGGCTTCAGCATCTTGCTCCAAAACGACAAAAGTTATAACTGAACCCGACCTGGCAGTGACCTACGGGATCTCCATCCATCCATTTTCATCCGCTTATCCGGAGTCAGGTCGCGGGGGCAGCAGCTTAAGGAGGGAGGCCCAGACTTCCCTCTCCCCAGCCACTTGGGCCAGCTCCTCCAGGGGAATCCCAAGGTGTTCCCTGGCCAGCTGAGAGGTATAGTCCCTCCAGCGTGTCCTGGGTCTTCCTTTGGGTCTCATCCCGGTTGGACGTGCCCGGAAGACCTCACCAGGGAGGCGTCCAGGAGGCATCCTAACCAGATGCCCGAGTCACCTCAACTGGCTCCTCTCGATGTGGAGGAGCAGCTTTTCGGCTCAGCTCTCTCTTCACCACGACAGACCGGTACAACGCCCCCATCACTTCAGACGCAGCACCAATCCGCCTGTCGATCTCACGCTCCACCCTTCCCTCACTCGTGAACAAGACCCCAAGATACTTGAACTCCTCCACTTGGGGCAGGACCTCGTCCCTGACCTGGAGAAGGCATTCTACCCTTTTCCGACTCAAGACAACGGGATCTAACCGTGTATTTATGAGCCCGAGCCTCACCTCGTGCGTAATGGCTTCCTCGCTTGTTGTTGAGTTGGGACAAAGCAAGCTAACAGCCAGGCATCGGCTTTTATGCTGTTGTGAAGATGGAATACACAAACCGATCGGAGTTTTGTTTCCCATAACACGGATTATGAGTCGTCAACGGTAAGACATAATTAATGCGTTTCACGTTATGAAATGAGCTTTGTTGTGCTGGTTTGTTCGCTGCTGGTTCATGTTTGTTTATATTCGACCTTTGTGTCGGCATATAGGCCAGAACTCAAGTTCTCGTTTTGGAGTGCGCGTGCTCGTGGGGTGCATGTGAGCTGGTTGAAGAAGGCAAGATTAAACAAACACGTCAATGTTAAATATCGGCTTCTCAGCCAGTGAAAAATCATTAGGAAGCCATTATAGACATTTGTTCAAGTGGGAAAGTGAAGATTTCAGGTGATGACTCCTTTAACGGCTTGTGATTTTACTTTTTTATTTACTTGTTTGTAATGCTGTTTTTAATTTTACTTTTTATTGCTCTTTAGTGATTTTATGTTGCGTTCAGCACCTTGGGCTCCTGCAAGGTTGGTGGAAGGCGCTATACAAATAAAATTTGATTGATTGATTGATTGATTGGTTGATAACCCATATGGTCTGAAAGGCCAAATGTTTGAGAGCTTCTGATTTTCTTGATTTCAAATGGCCAGTTAAGTGAACCACTGGGATTTGTGTTAGTATTCCATAAGATTATTGAAATGGTAAATGGTAAATGGCCTGTATTTGTATAGCGCCTTCTTAGGGTTCTACAACCCCCCAAGGCGCTTCACAACACAATCAGTCATCCACCCATTCACACACACATTTATACGCTGGTGGGGATGAGCTACAACGTAGCTACAGCTGCCCTGGGGCGCACTGACAGAGGCGAGGCTGCCGAGCACTGGCGCCACCAGTCCCTCCGACCACCACCAGCAGGCAAGGCGGGTTAAGTGTCTTGCTCAAGGACACACAACAGCATTCTCTGGCCGGAGCCAGGATCGAACCGGCAACCTTCCGATTACTGGACAACCCGCTCTACCTCCTGAGCTACTGCTGCCCGCTGAAAAGCGACCCCTGGGGATCATCTGACCCAAGTATTGAGTCCGTGGGGTCAAAGGTTGCTGCGTGGCTGCCAAAATGTATTTATTTGAAATTTTAATTTAAAAAATGGTGGGAAAATAAATAACTCTGAAAGTATTTGACCTATGACGCTGAAATTTGAGTGGAATTGAATAGAATAATCCTTTATTTTCCCACAATGGGGAAATTCAGTCGTAGCAGCAGCTAGTTTGGTAAGTAAATGTTTTGCTCCAAGTAAAATATTTAGTTAGTAAATTAAATATTTAGATTACAAACTAAATATTTTGGTCTGACCTAATTATTTATTTGTAAAATTAACCTTTAAGTCTAAATTAAATATTTAGCTTGCAATCTTAATATTTCGTTGGAAACTTTAACATTTATAAATGAATGAATAATCATGGTGAAAATATTACTTTGAAAAATGAACTGCCTAATTTGTACCTTATTGTAGTTTAAATAAATTGCTATTAAAATGCTGTTTGATTTTAAATGGCACCGCACAGACGTGCAAAAATACGAATTATTAATATTTTAGACTACTCTGAATTACACCACACCAATTGTCATTTTTTTCTACAGTCTTTGAATTATACCCAGTTGCTGCTAGGAACTACTTTTTCTTCTGCCTTCCACAGTACAACTCATTAAAGGCCCTATCAGTGATATTCATAGAAATCATGGTAAAAACTGCGACTCTTTAGCGCCATGCAGTTTCGAGTAAGTATTGCAGCTACGGTGGCCCACTCAAAAAGGCAACAACTCCAGCGTTCACTCCAGCTATCTGGTTCGTTTTTTTATAAAAAAGCATGAGATTGATTTATTTCCAGTCTCTGTAGCCTAACCCACACAAAGCATATAACTACTCAAGCAGGTAAAAAACATTTTTTAATGAGTGTTCAGTCTTAATGCATAATGCCACACGTAGCCCCCCCTCCCCATCCCCCGACAAGACGATGCGCGCGCACCCCCCCCGCGGAGACGATGCGCGCGCACCCCCTCCCGACGAGGCGGCGCTATCCTACACCCCCCTTAGTCAACAAACATCACGGCATTTCTAGGGGAAACACTGCTGTTAGCTGTTGTATCAACCTACCAGTCCTGAAGGAAGCTAGCATGGCTGCCTGTCACCGATTCACACACGGAGGAGGGGTGGCATCACCTGTGGCGTCCGGTGTCATGTGGATCAGAGCAGCGGAGTAAACAAGAGTCTGCCGGTTAGCCATCAGCTGATTGTGGCACACGGTGTGAGCCGCAGTGAGGATCGAGATGGAGCTAACATCAACCACTGGCTGTTTAGCGATCGGATAGCCGATGAGGTTTGGCTGGAGCCGGGGACGCGCTGTGGAAATAAAGTACCGGTAACTAATGCTAACATGGCTACCGGCCAGCGGACCACCGTTGGGAGAGACACGGCAGGCTGCGGTAAGAGAGGAGACTTTAATAGAAGGAACTTTCTTGAAGAAGGACTTTGGAACTGATACGTTGGGACCGGATTGGGAGCTTTATTATGAAGAAAAGATCAGCTGAGGTGAGTCAGAAACAACACTTGGATGCTGGTGTCTAGCTGTTGCGGGCGAGGTTCTCATCATATGCGGCTGCTGAGTGTTGGAAATCAATAAGACCTGACATATTTGATGTGTCTTTTGATTTCATTGTTTGTTATTCAAACTAACAAAGTACAGCAACGGTGTAGCAGCTAGTCTCGTCTCTTCTTAGTTGAATTGTCAGACGCCATGCTTCCACGGCACACTGCTGCCCTCTGCTGTTTCTTTCAGGTTACAGTCATAGTGCAAACGCGTAACTCAGAGCTCGTATGTCCCTAAATAGCTACCGTATTTCAAGATGGAGGATGACCATGGAGCGTCGACCACAGTTTATGTATTAAAAATGTAAAATTTGAAGCTGAGAGGAATATTTAGAATTGATGTTGGTGAGAAATATTAATGAAAAGGGACAAGTTTGTGCACTGGATACACAGAATTTGGTAGTAAACAGGTAAAAATATTACACATTGTGGCTTTAAATATTCAGGAAAACGGTCAGATCGGATAGATAATAACTGCGTTTTGCTATGTGGGTGATGACAAACATGTAGTTATTGTGTGTCTGTAGACAGTCTAGCAGACTACTATCCATTGGCTACATATAATCAGTTTAGTCTGAACTTGATTGCCTTGCACAGGTAAAAGACATGGACTCCATTGAGCACGCTATACAGAGTGTGCTACCACAGCTACAGAGGGAGAAGGTGGAAGCAGTGATTCACGAGTTGGAAACCACATTGGGTGTGGAAGGGCCAGATGATCTTCAGTTTATCAAAGAGGCAGACATCAGTCATCTACTATCACCCATTCAGTGCAGAAGCTTGATTAATTCTTTCAAAAGTTGTAAGCGGTCTCAATTAGCCTACATGTTGATGTTCACTGCAATTGTAATTTGATGATTATGACTATTAAGATGAAAAATGTAGGAATGAAATATAATTAACCATTGTCTTTTTTTGTGCTTATGTCAATTTGTTATGCAGGTCCAAAAAGTCCCCAGCCTATCGCCTCCTCACCTGTTTCTTCCCATAGTGTTGTGTCTTCCCCCTCTAGCTCATTTTCAAATGAGCCTTCCACCAGGCCATTAACCAGTCCACAAGGACACAGCAAATGGGTGAACGGATTTCAGGTGCAATGGGACAAAATGAGGCCCTCTCTCAAAAGAGCCATTGATGCTGGTAATCGTCCAGAGCCAGGGGATCGCCGACACATGGTGAAAGTCATTGTTGATTCCATGAGAGAACACTGCTTGAACCCCAAACGAAAAGACTGCACAACAGTAGCAAAGGCTATAACTCAAATGTATCCTGGCAGCTTTTTAGATAAAACAGAGGAGGGAGAAAGTATTGGGTGTGGATATTTCACTTTACTACAGCAGCTGAAGACCAGAGTTGAATATGTCAATAGAGACAACACACTCTCCCGCCTGAGGAGGCCCAGAAGGTCAGACACAAATGATGATGACCAGCCGCCACCACCTGCCAAATGTGCTAAAATCGACAGTTATGGTTGTATTAACTGGCAGCCACAGGAGTACCCAGAGGGAGAAACGGCTCAATCACTAGAAGAAAAAAGGAAAGAAATAATAGATATTTTTACTCACAAGGGGCTAAAAGCAGCGGAGAGAGGAAGAGTAAAGGAACTTATGACAATCACATATCCAAAACAGCGAGAAGACATCAATGCTGACCCATCTGCCAGCATTCTGGACATAAGTAAACGGTGGCCATTTCTCCTGTCTTGGAAGCTCTTACTTTCCAACTTCACTACCCTGACTAGTGTTGACCTGTACACCAGGCTGAAGGACGACATGGATAAAAAGGGGAAGAGGCTCCTGGAGTACTTCGGATGTCAGGTGATGAGTTGGACCAAGGAAGTTAAAGCTCTTCTGAAAGATGCTTTAAAGGAAAACCGAGAGGGCACAGATGGTCTTGCAGCACTCCTGGTGATGATGACCCATTTCAAGGAAGCAGAGGATGCCCTTTTCATCCTTGCTGATGTAAGTTATTATATTGGTCTTCAATAATTCTTATTGTAAATAGGTCTTTGTTAATTGTGAATAGGGATGCACCAATCCACTTTTTTTCACTCTATCGATCTGATACGATACAAAAATCCAACGCTGTATTGCCTAATGAACTATATGTGGAAAAGACTGCACTGCAAAAACTGATTTCTAAGAAAATAAAAACACACATTTTTAAACATTTTTATTTATAGTCCAAAAAGAGAAAAACAATCTTCTCTAGAAAACTTGCATTACTTAAAATAAGCTAAATATTCTTAACTATAATCCAGATTTAGTTAGTTTTGAGCAAAAAAATCTGCCAGTGAGGTAAGCAAAAGTTGCTTGGCTAGAATTCTTAAAACTAGCAAATAAATAAATATTCTTTTGCTAGTTTTAAGAATTCTAGCCAATCAACCTTTGCTTACCATTAGAAATCAGTTTTTGCAGTGCAGTCTTTTCCACATATAGTTCATAAGAATATAAGATTGGACCTCATCATATATGTGTGTGTGTATGTATGTAAATATATATATATATATATAGTAAGGTCAGAAGTAATATTTGACTTAACTCGAGCAAAACCTTGCTATATGCTGCCTTTTGAATTCTGAACTGCTTTAAATTCCAAATTGCAGGCCAATCAAAACAACGGAAAACTCGCGATTCCCCCTGGAACAGAGCGCGTTGCTGGCTTTTGCTGCTGCCGCATGTCGCTTCCCGTGTGTCAGGTAGTCAAAGCAACTGCAATGAGTTTCGCTGAACAATGTCATTTGTCGCCTCCCATGTGTGGGGCCCTTAATAAACACTAGAAATCCAAGAGGCCTTCGCAGCGCTTTGCTGCTCGGGCCTAATTAAAAGACAACTTAAATGTGTTTTTCCTTCCTATTTTTAATGCGTTGCTGGAGTATTGGATCGGGACTCGATATCGACAGATACTCAAAATCAAATGAATCAGATCGGGAGCAAAACATTTGATCGAAGCATCCTTAGTTCTCGCATCTTTTGTCCTGTTCACTCTGAACCACAACGGATATACCACGGACTATCTTCTACATTTGCCAATTGTAAAACTAAAAAGGGGAGTCTGTTAAGCTTATAGTATACAGTGTAAAACACTGTTTACGGTGTATGTAATTTTTTTTGTAAAAAGTGTAATTGTGCATTTTGTTAATCTAAATTCTAATATTCATCAGGTGACAACAACTCCTGCCGATGCAGAGAAACAGTTCGTCCTCCCCGGCACCCCAAGGCTCATGGCACTTGGTAAGACTGTCATTCAGTAAAAGCAGATATAGAGAAAAATAAATCTAAGATGACGTTAAGACTAGTGAGTGTCATTACTGCAGTGCACGGGGAGAACATTCCAACACATTGACTTGGTTGGCTGGGGATGAGCCAAGGACCTTCTGATCCCCAGACCACCTCCTGCCCACTCAGCCACTGCAACACTGAGTCAGAAAAGAGGGTATGCGAAGCGCTGCGAAGCAGATCGCTCACAAAATTTGCATGCTGCCTGCTTTTCCTCTGTTCACATCAGGCACAAATTTTTCCGCCGCAATCAACGAGCGCTTCTGCTCAGCTGTTACTTTTTTTTTTTAAACTCCATGTTTACCAGGTACTCGCCCCATTTACTGCTTTTTTCCTGTTTAAACACCCCCCTTTACGGCCTTGCTGTTTGTGTGTGCGCACACACACACACACACACACCCTACCTGTTGATATCCTCGGAAACTGTGCCGATCCTGCTCAGCTGTTGTGTAATCAGACCAATTCCTTTAAAAATGGGTTAGTAAATAACTTAGTGTTTTTGGTAGTAAACAATGCTACTGTATATATTTAGCTTTGAATTAAACGTATTTGTTTATCTAAGCAAAACAGGTCCTCCCCCTCCCCGTAGTTCAGCCTACACTGTGGGAATGGGTGTTTGTTCATTTTCATCTCTCTAGTCTGTTTAGATGCACAAATATGATCGCATTTATCAATCGCGGTGTTTTAGTTAGAAAAATAGCTTTATTTTGTTAAATTTCATGGCCTGCCTCTTCTGTCTTGGTTTGACTTCCTACCAGAACCGGCACAGCTCCCTTGCAGAAAAAATAGAGCACACGCCGAAACGATTGCTGCATGGTGTGAGCCTTCGCGGTGCTTCGCAGCTGCTGTGAACGACACCATAGTTTAACAAGGGCGCCGAATAGAAGTGCTCTTCATTCCACGATGCTTAGCGTCACTTCCGCGTCTGATGTGAACTAGGCATCAGACATTACTTACTTGTAATTCAATTGTTGTTTTATGTTTGATTATTGCAGGAGACACCATGTGGTCTGCTAACAAGTGGATTCTATCCATAGAGGGCAGAGTTGTAATCCCACTTTTACCTCCCATACCGGATTTTACAACTGCCTTGGCTGTCCTGTTTGCCAGTTTCTATGTATTCAACATTGAATATCAGGTGGAAGCAGTCACAACGCTGGAATTCGTTCAGAGGTATTGCTAATAACATTCTAACTTAACTTTGAGCTACAAATATTTTGAAAAATCTTAGAACACTTGATAGTGCTGAAAGAATAGTAATTTAAAATGAAAACACAGAATCAAACAATATCTAAAATAATTTGCTCATATAAATATGTTCATTCAGGACAATAAACGCCGTATATTTAAAACTCCAATCGGCATCAGTCATTTCTATGTTTTAGCTGCACCTTGACTCTTAAGCTGCTATTTGTAATCTGCAAAACAAACTAGCTTACTCACTCACAGAACTCTCACCCCTCCTGTTGAGTAGCACTCCTAGGCCATGCCCCCCTGAGTTGAAAGAGCGCAGAGCCATAGTAGAGGAGAACTGGCTAAACACCAGTCGCAGTTTTTCTGATGTAAAATGTCTTGTTTTTCACAACTTCAGTGTTTTTCTTTTTGGGACTCTGGTAGTTTGTCCTAAAGCTGAACTGGTAGCAGCCAACTGTTTCTCCCTCTCTGACGTTATTGAGTGGAGAACCTCTCACTCCGGTGATGTTTGGCTGCAAAATGTGCTACAGGCATAATGAGTCGTGGAGCCACGTAAATGCAGAAGTCCGTTTGTTGGGTGAGATTGTCCAATCGTTGGTTTTGGACCAAGCCATGTTAATGGCTGAGGTTTTTAGACAAAAGAACCACGTTATTTATTTTTGTTTTTTCTTTAATCTCCACAAAATATTTATAGGAATGCTGTGTTAAAACGCTGTTAATGGGCATGAAAAAAATCTGTTAGGCTAACTTGTTTTGCAGATTAAAGATAGCAGCTTTAAATGTCATATCCTTTCAAGTTGATTACTATAAGCTTCTTGATCTGTCCTGAGAGGACTTCTGTTATGATGATGTGCTCATCAAACTGGCCATAAGGTATATTAACCTATATTTTCATTTCTATTAGGTTCCTTGCCAGGATCAATCCAGATTCCAGCAAGTGCACAGCCAAGGTCCAGACAAGCAGAAAAACTGGCAGAACTGTGAAGCGAAAGACAACTGATATAAATCCACGCGTTGTTTCATTCATGGATGCCTTCTCTGCATTTGGCTGGCAAAACAGCTAGATTAAGGTGAGGTTCTGATACTAGTCACTACATCTATGAAGATGGGTTTGGTCTTTATTTGTCAAAAGTAGTCTAAACATATGGAGCCCATAAGGGGACATGGGCAACAAAAGCCATGTGTGCACCAGTTATTTTCTTGTGAGCACAATTTAATAACTTGTGCGTACCAGAGACTTTATCATCAATCAGTAAAAGATCAAAGCCAGACGGTTTTTTTTTCTTTTTTCGAACAGAACTCAAAGCCAGCAGGTTGTTTGCTAAGAGCAGACCTGCCAATCTGTATGCATTTTGCGTAGCAAATGTGCAATTTGGCGTCTAATTACGCTGGTACGACTCACCCCTCTAAACTACGCAAAAAGCTGTGGACACGTGAGTTCTTTAGGAAATATGCACGTGTGGTACTCATGTCTGACAAAACGACTCAGCAGCGTGTTGAAGAAGTTTAAGCCAATCATCGTAGAAAAGCGGAGAAAAGCAATGCCTAACCTATCCACGTTATTTTTGAGTAGCCTCATGGAGAAACGCTGATGCTAGCAACATCCGGTGAGATACTGGAAGTAAGTAACATTGTGAGGTTTCGTTGCTAGTAGCAGTTTATTTGAACATTTGAAGAGGATTTTAAAAAATATTTACCCCCGAAAAATGTAGTCACGCGCCTCGGGAAGACGTTGCGCTGTTGGCGCTTGTACCAACAACCAGAGAAAATTAAATCTGTAGCTACAAGAGCGATGTTTAGAACATGCACCTCCAGAGTGAGAGAGCGTGCAGCTGTAGCGTCGGTACGGTTCTCGCCGCCTCTCCAGAGATGAGGAACCCAGAAGGATGTGGCTGAAAAATCTTAACTTGAAACCACCACAAACTTTATTTGTGAGTTCCTTTCATTTTATTATGAAAACCCCCAGAGAGGAACACCCGCATCCTACTTTGTAGTTGGATATGACAAAACTCCGGAGAAGAGACGCCGAGTAGTAAAGAGATCTGACAGCAGTCTCACAACAACAGGAATTATTTCATGTGTACAATTTTCTGAATAGTTATAATTTAACGTGCGTTTAGACTGCTGTTATTAACCTAAAAGTGCCATCCTGCTGTTTGTGTTTCACCTGATGTAGAAACTAAACCCAGGCTTGGTGATGAGGGATTTAAGGCTCTGACTCGGCTCTACGTCTGCTTTTAAGTAAATAAGATTGTGTCCCACCTCTTTCAACAAAACACCGACAACATTATTACGATGTAGGTACTGATAAGCCTCAGAGCTTTAAGATTGTTTATTGCCTCGCTGTCAGACGCCACTGAGTTCAGAAAGTAGCTAAAATGCTACTGTACGTTAGCTTTGGCCAGACTTTAAGACCGCCCCCCCCCCTCTCTGCTTCAGTAGGCAGACGGAGTGTAACGGTGTCCCGTTTGAGCTGTGACAGCTGGTGTTCATGCATGTTTTCAGTCTCTAAAAGCCCAGAAAAAGAGGATTAGCATGAAGGAATCTCAACGTAAACAAATGCGGACCGGAAGTTGCTTGCATCTTTCGCGCAAAGCATCACGGGCCGTGAGAATAACGTGGATAGCGTAACACCCCCGCCTTCCTCCTCCCTGTTTCATCCTACGTCCTGCCCACTGCCTCTCTCTCCGTCCGCCGGTTCGGTTCCCACTTGCTGCTGTTCCGGCGTTTAAAAGGTAAACTGTGTGTGTGTGTGCGCGCGCGTGCCTGTGTGCGTTTGTGTGTGCGTCAGCGGACTGGACCGGACATATTTTGGTGAATGTGAACAGTTGGGCGTCACACTCGTGGGGGATGCGGTTGTTATAACACCCACACTTTCCCGCAGTTTTGCTAAAAACTTTATTAACAGCCCGGCCCCTCACGTGTTTCACTCGCTGTGTTTCCCCTATCCCCCTCCCTCTCCTGTTGATCAGTGACACCCGCACCTTTGTGCACCGGTGTTACATCATTCTCATCCAGTCCATCGTTGATATGCGTTTCCCCAGCTGCTCCGCACCGTCTGCGGTAAAAACACACGCTCATCACAAGCTCGCTCTCAGGGCGCTCTGCTCGTACCACAGGAGAACTACAGCCTCCTTCAGCTCAAACATCTTGGTAGGTTACTCAAGTAGCCAAATTAGTAAAAGTTCGGAGCACTACCCCTAAAGATGCATCATCTCAAAGGTTGCTTGTTGATGTGATTATCTATCTCTTACTCAAGAACAAAAGATTAAATTATCACACAAACTAAACAAGACGTACCAGATGAAGCTGAAGTTGGTTCTGTTTTTTAGTTTCAGAGTCAGAAAGAGCAATTCCAACCAGTTCACCCAGAGCATCTTTCCTCTGCTCTAATTATAAAACTACAACCGTAGACTCTTCACACCTGGACTAGAGCTTTTCTGAACTAATAGTAAATCCTTAAGACAGTTGATGATATTTGAAACATTAATTTGTGAAAGTTCAAAGAAATCAGATTTCAGTAATTTTTGCATCTACAGGTAAAACTGGAAAAGTTAGAATCTGGTGCAAAAGTTGATTTCTTTCAGTAATTCAACTTAAAAGGTGAAACTAATATGAGACAGACTCATTCCATTCAAATCCAGATTTTTCAGCCTTTATTTGTTATAATAGTGATGATTCTGGCTACAGCTGATGAAACCCCACATTCATCTCAGACAATCACAATATTGTGAAACGGTTTAATATTCTAGACTCAAAGTGTCACACTCTAATCAGCTGATGAATCCAGAACACCTGCAGACGGTTCCTGATCCTTTAGATCAGGGGTCCCCAATCCTGGTCCTCAAGGGCCGGTATCCAGCAGGTTTTAGTTGTAACTCTGCTTCAACACACCTGATTTCAATTAGCAAGTGATTAGCAGGCTTCAGCAGAGCTTGATGAGCTGCTGCACAGGTGATTCAACCACTGAATCAAGTGTGTTTGAGCAGAGAAACCACAAAACCTGCTGGATAGCGGCCCTCCAGGACCAGGATTGGGGACCCCTGCTTTAGATGGTCTCTCAGTCTGAGCTGGATTACTGACATAAGTGGACTTTTCACACCAGATTCTCATTTTTGAGTTTCACCTGTAGACCACATTAGAACTGGCTCTGCTAAAAACTACAATACTTAGCTTGACTAGATTATATTAGACTATTAGCAGAGTCCTTGAAGAACAGTCTTCAGACCTGGATTAGATTATTCTACATTAACAGCAGAATCCATCAATTCCAGGTGGTAATTTGTGAAAACTTTAGTTCAAATTAGGCCACTTTCTTCATTTTTTTATTGTGAGTTTGGATTATCATAGTAACATATTTTTCAGCTCTATAGATTGATGTTTATAAACGGCACATTTATTTCAAGAGTTCTGATTGGTCGCCCATAAAATAAAACATTTTACATTTTATAATTACAGCAGGTTAAAGATACTGGGGGTAAAACATTTTGTGGGAATTGACCTTTCTGAGTTGGAAACTAAAAAAGGTACAGTAACCATCTTCAGCTTAGTACAAAAGAAGTAAAAAATAAATGACCCAATGAATGAGAAAAAAGAATCAGAATATTACGTTCTTGAAATATTGCAATATACAAAATAAATCATTACCTGAATACATATTAAAATATTTTTTTTATTTATTTTGATTAATTACGTATTAAAATAATGGAGTTGCAAAAGTCCGCGAAAAAAGCCGCACAAGTGGTACTCAAAAGATTTTTGACAAGGTTGGCAGGTCTGTAAGAGGGATCCTAAAAATCAACATTGTAGCTCAAAGAATGCTGGCTATTAGAGGTGCCTAAAAAAGAAATTGTCATGATTCCTGCCTTCCAGCCATCCTTCTCACACCGCACCATACTTAGGACTCCACTTCCCAGCATTCCCCACACCGTCACGCACCTCTCCACGTCATCACGTCCACACTATTTCAGGAAGTCTTCTCGGCAACTCCAGCGCTGGCTCATCGTTTCTCTGTCCGTAGTCTTGGCGTTCCCGTTTCGTCTCGGATCTAACGGCGCCTCGCTTAGTAGCGTTTTTCAGTTCTACCTTAACTTTTATTTCTCCAGCGCATCGGCTCCGCAGGTCACGCCGTGCGCCCACAGCTTCCGGCGCTCACCTCACGCTTTAGCTTACTAGCCCCTTGGCTCAGATCCACGCCAGCCGGCTACAGCTTTCAACCGTTCCAGTCGTCATGGCTCCACATTCATGCCAGACGATCCAGAGCTCCTACGCTCACCTCATCCATCTGCATCCAAACAGTAAGCCCGTTTTTTCCTTTCTGGAACACCGCCACGTCCTCGTTTCACTTCGAGGTTCGTGTCGGTGCTCCTATAATAAACTGCGTGTTAGACGTCACCCAACGCTAGCACTCCCTGCGATTGGGTCTAATCACACGCTACATCCCTCCTCCCTGCTCACGCTGTGGAGCTCAGGTGAGGAGCGTGACAGGATGAGCCAGCCATTTATAGACCCAGCAGAGTGCAAGCTACCACGCGCCTCGGTGCGCCATTGGCGTGCTGTTTTTAGCTACTGATAGCACAACAGGTCTTAGTTCGAGACAGGCCCCACTTTGGCCTCCTTCACTTCTGTTCCAATTATTTTCTTCAGTCAGTCAGTTGCCTAATCCAGCCAGTCACTGCTACAGTCCAGTCAGTTCAGTCCACTCCAACCCTGCCAGCCCTCATCCAAGCTCCGGCTCCCCGCCGCCAGAGAGACCCCTGCTGGGCTACCTAAGAGAGGAGAGACCCAGTTGAGCCGTCTAGGTGGGGATCCAAGCTCTGCAAAGTCCCAACCAGTCTGACCACCCTATTTTTCCAGGGCCCAGAGTTGTGCCGCCTGATAGAGAGGCCCCTGCTCTGTTGCCCTCATACCGGTTCCGGCCACCCGCCACCAGAGAGACCCCTGCTGGGCCATCCACAGAAAGAAGGATCCCAGTTGAGCCGTCTAAGGCGGGGGCCCCAGCCTCCCTGACCTTCTTCAACACATTCTTCCAACCAATCACGTGTCTGGTCTGTCAACTGTACTGCCCGTAGTGGTCACACCCAGTTTCTTTTTACCAAGTCACGTAGCTACAATCTAAGCCACGGGCTTCCAGTGAAGTTTCTCCATTCAAGTCAAGTTTCTCCATTCAAGTCAAGTTTCTCCAGTCAAGTCAAGATTCTTCAATCCAACCAAGTCGAGATTCTTCATTCCAACCAAGTCGAGATTCTTCAATCCAACCAAGTCGAGTTTCCTCCATCCAGCCAAGTCGAGTTTCCTCCATCCAGCCAAGTCGAGTTTCCTCCATCCAGCCAAGTCGAGTTTCCTCCATCCAGCCAAGTCGAGTTTCCTCCATCCAGCCAAATCACTCCAGTCAAGTTACTCCGGTCAAGTCACTCCACTCAGTCCAGTAGCTTCATTCCATCCAGTCAGTCACGTAGCTTCATTCCAGTCAGTCACGTAGCTTCCAGTCAGTCAGTCCAGTGGCTTCCATCCAGTCAGTCCAGTCGCTTCACTCCAGCCAGTCATGTAGCTTCACTCCAGCCAGTCATGTAGCTTCACTCCAGCCAGTCATGTAGCTTTACTCCAGCCAGTCATGTAGCTTCACTCCAGCCAGTCATGTAGCTTCACTCCAGCCCAGTAGCTTCACTCCAGCCCAGTCAGTCATGTAGCTTCACTCCAGCCAGCCAGTCATGTAGCTTCACTCCAGCCCAGTCAGTCATGTAGCTTCATTCCAGCCAGTCAGTCATGTAGCTTCATTCCAGCCAGTCAGTCATGTAGCTTCACTCCAGCCGGTCAGTCATGTAGCTTCACTCCAGCCGGTCAGTCCAGTAGCTTCACTCCAGCCGGTCTGTCCAGTAGCTCAATCATGTAGCTTCAGTCCAGTAGCTCAATCATGTAGCTTCAGTCCAGTAGCTCAATCATGTAGCTTCAGTCCAGTAGCTCAATCATGTAGCTTCAGTCCAGTAGCTCAATCAGGTAGCTTCAGTCCAGTAGCTCAATCAGGTAGCTTCAATCCAGTTCATTAGCTTCAATTCAGTCAGTCCTGTAGCTTCCATCCAGTCCTGTAGCTTCCAGTTAGTCCAATGGCTTCAATCCAGTTCATTGGCTTCAATCCAGTTCATTAGCTTCGGTCCAGTCAGTCATGTAGCTTCCATCTAGTCCAGTAGCTCCACTCCAGTTCAGTAGCTTCCATTCAGTCCAGTAGCTTCACTCCAGTCCAGTAGCTTCCAGTCAGTCCAGTAGCTTCACTCCAGTCAGGTGCCTTCAACCCAATCAAGTAGCTTCAAGTCAAGTCACGTGCTTCAAGTCAAGTGACTTCCAGTCAAGCCACTTCGATCAAGTCGAATCACGCCAAATCATGTCAAGTCGCTCCACCTCAGGTCAAGTCGCTCCACCTCAGGTCAAGTCGCTCCCAGTCAAGTCAAGTCGCTCCCAGTCAAGTCAAGTCGCTCCCAGTCAAGTCAAGTCGCTCCCAGTCAAGTCAAGTCAAGTCGCGTCAAGTCAAGTCGCTCCCAGTCGCGTCGCTCCCAGTCGCGTCGCTCCTAGTCAAGTCAAGTCGCTCCCAGTCAAGTCAAGTCGCTCCCAGTCAAGTCGCTCCCAGTCGTGTCGCTCCTAGTCAAGTCAAGTCGCTCCCAGTCAAGTCAAGTTGCTCCCAGTCGCGTTGCTCCCAGTCGCGTCGCTCCTAGTCAAGTCAAGTCGCTCCCAGTCAAGTCAAGTCGCTCCAAGTCAAGTCGCTCCCAGTCAAGTCGCTCCCAGTCGCGTCGCTCCTAGTCAAGTCAAGTCGCTCCCAGTCAAGTCAAGTCGCTCCCAGTCGTCGCTCCGATCAAGGTAGCCTCACCATATCACATCAGGTCAAGTCTCTTCCAATCAAGTCCCAATCAGGTCAAGTCACCTCTATCTCCCTTCAAATCAAATCACTCCCACCTTTCAACTCCAGTTTTTCCTTCAGTCATGTTCGTTTCCGTCAATTCAGTTCAGCTCTCCTTCAGTCAAGTCCCTCCAGCTGGGTTCCTTTCAGTCACGTCAACTCCAATCCCTACTGGTCAAGTCTCCTTCAGCTCCCCTACATTATTTCCAGCCCCTTCTGGTCAAGTCCCTTCTAGCCCTGGAAGTCCCTTTCCATCACGTCACGTCCAGCCAAGACCGTTGCTGGTCTCTTCAATCCCCTCCAGTTTCCTTCAGCTCAACCAGTTCCCGTTCAGCCCCCTAGAGCCCCTTCCTGTCCAGTCATGTCCAGTCTGCTTCAATCAGCTCCAGTCATGCCGAGTCCATCAGTCAGGTCACTTCTGCCAGGGTTTAGTCCCATCCAATCGTGTCGGATCAGATCTCTCCTGGCCTCTCTGGGTTTGGTGCTCGCCGCCCCCGGACCTCCTAGTCTCACGGTTTTGGGCCGTCCGGAGCCGTCCCTAGGGTGGGGGGTACTGTCATGATTCCTGCCTTCCAGCCATCCTTCTGACACCGCACCATACTTAGGACTCCACTTCCCAGCATTCCCCACACCGTCACGCACCTCTCCACGTCATCACGTCCACACTATTTCAGGAAGTCTTCTCGGCAACTCCAGCGCTGGCTCATCGTTTCTATGTCCGTAGCCCTGGCGTTCCCGTTTTCGTCTCGAATCTAACGGCGCCTCGCTTAGTAGCGTTTTTCAGTTCTACCTTAACTTTTATTTCTCCAGCGCATCGGCTCCGCAGGTCACGCCGTGCGCCCAGAGCTTCCGGCGCTCACCTCACGCTTTAGCTTACTAGCCCCTTGGCTCAGATCCACGCCAGCCGGCTACAGCTTTCATCCGTTCCAGTCGTCATGGCTCCACATTCACGCCAGACGATCCAGAGCTCCTACGCTCACCTCATCCATCTGCATCCAAACAGTAAGCCCGTTTTTTCCTTTCTGGAACACCGCCACGTCCTCGTTTCACTTCGAGGTTCGTGTCGGTGCTCCTATAATAAACTGCGTGTTAGACGTCACCCAACGCTAGCACTCCCTGCGATTGGGTCTAATCACACGCTACATCCCTCCTCCCTGCTCACGCTGTGGAGCTCAGGTGAGGAGCGTGACAGAAATTAATTATTTAAATTAATTATTATTATATTCCTCATCTTTGTTTCCCTGTGGCGCACACCATATTAGGTATTTTAATTAAATGTTTTCTTGTTTTAACATAGGCGTTTGGCTTTAGCAATGTTTTTTATTGTGATGGTTTAATTTTCAGGATGTTGCTGTGGAACAGCACTATGGAACTGATGGACTGGGTGAGGGATCCTAAGAGGCAAGGAGTCTGTACCTAGAGTACAAAAATGTTTACATCATGTTTTATGGAAAAAGACTGTTTTTTGTTGACATGTCAATGCCACTGTTCTGACTGTTTTAAGGATATTGAGGTTAGTAATATTGCAACATGTTCTAGAAACATAATGGTGATCATGTTTTGTTATGTATCTGGATATTTATATCCATTGTTTTATGTAGTCTTTGCGTACTGGAGACTCACGTCATCTGTGGCACTCCATAACGGATTACAGGAGTAATAACACCACTACTCTGAGCTCTGATCCTGTCCTCGCTGATGATCTGAACCATTTCTACACTTGGTTCGAGGTAAGCACCCCCAACATTAGCTTCCCTGCTAGTGATAAGACCAGTCAGCCAGTGGCAGCGAGAGGGGGTGATGTTAGTGGGGTGAGGTTTGGGGGGCGTTGAAGCACGTACACATTGTAAAAGCAGCTGGTCCTGATGGCATCTCTGGGGGGCTCCTGAGAAGCTGCACAAACCAGCCAAGTGGTGTGTTTAATTGCATCTTGAGTCCCTAACTCACTGCCTTGTGCCCAAGTGCCTCAAACGATCCACCTTACAGTGCATCCAGAAAGTATCCACAGCGCTTCACTTTTTCCACTTTTTTGTTTCTGTCACAGCCTCATTCCAAAATGGATTAAATTCATTGTGCCCATAAAATTCAACACACAACACCCCATAATGATAATGTGAAAAAAGTGTCCTTGAAGTTGTTGCAAATTTATTAAAAATAAAAACTTGAGAAATCACATGTACATAAGGGTGTAAATCGACGGTAAAGTGAGCCCTCACTCGATTTTTCGAGGCGCACGTATACCAGGTTTTACGGTAACAGCGGACTAGTGGATCATAATCTCCGGCTGCAAGATGAGCAGAAACAGAACGGAAAATGCTAGTTTGCAGTGATCACTTCATCACAGGTAAGGGCTTACTAAAGGTTTTTATGGCGTTTTATTGAACAGTTATTTAGAAACGCAGCTACATAAACAGCAGGTAAACAGTTTGATACTGTTTTCATGTGTCCTCACCGCAAATAGCTTTTAGAGTGCTAATGTTTTTAGCAGCTAGCTCAGTGATGTAACGTGGCAGGTAAATAGTTTGATACTGTTTTCACGTGTCCTCACCGCAAATTGCAAACTGTTTACAACA
>SSNS01000707.1:123330-138360 GCA_006937985.1 Aphyosemion australe | reverse complement strand
CTGAGCTAACTGCTAAAACATTAGCACTCTAAAAGCTATTTGCGGACCGCAAATAGCTTTTAGAGTGCTAATGTTTTAGCAGTTAGCTCAGTGTTGTAGCGTGGCATTAATACCTTAATAAAATCAAACAAATGAACCAGTACTGTGGATTTAAAAAGGCTTAAAACGTTAGTTATGAGTAGATCCTAGCACGTACTCACCGTTAGCATTAGCTATCATTACGAGTTAATTACATAACTAAAATAGCACATCTCACGAGCATAAACAAGACAACGGTCATTTAAAGCTTCTCCGGATCTCTAAACTGTTAACCAACCTGAAATAAAATAGGCTTTCAGACTCATAAAAGGCTTTTGGTTTGCAGTGTAATATGAGATTTGCCATATGAGATAGTTTGTTGTGTCGATCGCTTCAGCGTTGGGTAAATCCTCCAGCATGTATTAAAAGTCCAACTTTTAAAATTAAATGAGTCATAACCTAAAGGAAGATATCGTGTCTGTGCCAGCTCGTTTAGAACACTCACTTTCATCCGTCACGCTGTGTTTTATAGTAGAGCAAAACACTTCCTGTCCACTGTTTGAGTTCAGCGCCAGGGCAGGGTCACGTGAGTGAAACCCACCAATCATCACTTTTGATTTGCATGTGAGACTTGAGTCACCGCTCAAATAGACACAAAATCTTGTTTTTATTCATTCTACTGGTAGTTTATTTTGCTCAAATTGAAATATAGGCCTGCCTCTAATTCTGGCCTCCTTCCAATAAAGGCCTGAACCAGGATGCGCTTGAGTAAATAAAGGCCCGGGCCTGGATTAGAGGATTTAGGGTATGTAAATTAAAAATATAAAAAATATAATGAACATTTAAAAATTAGATGTAAAAATTACCTGTAAAAATAAGAAGGAACATTTGTAAAAATTATACATTCCAATATGGCAGCCTGGTGAAGTCATAATATGCTAATTTGATGAGAGTGAATTTGCTCCCATCACAAACTTTGGGTCCTACTGAAGATTTTTCTCATTTACAGTTTACCTTTATCTCTAACCATTTTCAAGGTACAACCCTTTGAAATAGTCATGTCAGAATTGAATATTAAAAAAAAAACTGGTGCCTAAAGGGTAATACTGTTTTTTCATATCGGTATCAGATCGATATCGACAGATACTAAACTTCTGATATCAGTATCGGATCGAATGTGAAAAAAGTGGATCGGTGCATCCCTAGTAAAAATATCAACAACAGCTAACCCGCAGAGTTAAAAGCCAGGTCATAAAAGTAGGTCTTCAGCCTCTTTTTAAAAACCTCAACTGATGAGGAGAGCCTAATAGCTAAGGGAATGTCATTCCAAAGTTTTGGTCCCGCTACCGAGAACGCCCTATCCCCTATTGTCTTTAGCCGTGCTCTGAGAACAGAGAGCAGCAATTGGCTCTCAGAGCGAAGTGCCCGACCAGGATTGTGTAGCTGCAACACTTCTGACAAATAGGCTGGGGCCAACCCATTCATTGCCTTGAACACCATTAAAAGAAGTTTAAAACGAATTCTAAAAACGACTGGCAGCCAGTGCAAAGCCGCAAGAATTGGAGTTGTGTGTTCATACTTTCTCTTGCCTTCCAGAAATCTCGCTGCAGCATTTTGAACAAGCTGCAAGCGAGCTACAGTACCCTGACTTACACCAAATAAGACAGAGTTACAGTAGTCAAGGCGTGAGGTAATGAAGGCATGAACAATTTCCAGATGTCTAGTAAGAAATGACTTAACTTTGGCCAGACGCCTCAAATGATAAAAAGAGGAAGATACCACAGCACTGACGTGAGCATCAAAACAAAACGCATTGTCAATCCTCACTCCAAGATTGACTGCCGAAACACTCAGGTAAGAAGTCAATTCCGCACAATCCACGTTGGAAAAGTCAAAGTGACTATTTGGTCCAAACAACACCGCCTCAGTTTTATTTTCATTTAGACACAAGAAGTTCTCAGCCATCCATCCCTTGACCTCACGCAATCAATCTACAAATTGTTTGATTGTATGGTGTCCAGTACCATCCAGAGGTAGGTATAACTGGCAGTCGTCAGCGTAAAGGTGGAAGCTAAGGCCATACTTCCGCAGAATGTCACCCAGCGGGAGAATGTAAACTGAAAACAGCAGGGGGCCCAATATCAAACCCTGCGGCACCCCCCAAGGCAGATGTGAGAAGGCAGAGGAAAAATCACCCATCCTCACACAAACCATCCTATCATGGAGATACGACCTAAACCAACTCAAGGCTAGACCAGAAATCCCCACATAGTTCTCAAGACGATGGAGTAGTACTTCATGGTCCACAGTGTCGAAAGCTGCTGTGAGATCCAGCAAGACTAGCAGCACTGGATTGCCCCCATCCGTGCTACGAGAATGTCATTTAGCACCCTTATCAGTGCAGTCTCAGTGCTGTGCAACTTTTTAAAACCCGACTGCATGGATTCTAAAACATTAAATTCATTAAAAAAGTCAAGTAGCTGACTGTAGACACACTTTTCTAAGACCTTACTCAAGAAAGGGAGCTTAGAGATCGGCCTGTAGTTTTCTGGCAATGAAGCATCCAACCCAGGTTTCTTTAAAAGTGGGTGAATAACTGCCTTTTTAAAATCAGATGGCACAAAACCAGAAGACAAACTGCCGTTGATTATGTGTAGAATAAGCGGTGCGACTGCTGAAAAAATTTCCTTGAGCAGACGTGGGGGGAGAATGTCTTCCGGTGACCCACTCGGCTTTGCCTCCTCCACCAATCTGGTTAGGTCTGCCATGGAAAGAGGTTGAAAAGAGAGCAGCCGCCCCTCTACAGGCATAGAAGGGCTGTGCACATTAACCTTAGGCAGAGTCGCCCGTAACATTTCCACCTTTCCAACAAAAAACCTAAGAAAACTATCACACACAGAGCCTGACGCCTGCACAGAAGAATATTCTTCTACATTTAACACAGAATTGATGGCAGCATACAGGACTCGTGAATTGTTGGCATTTGCAGACACAAGGTTAGAATAATAGGCAGTCTTTACAGATTTAACAAGTTCCTGATAGGATTTCCAACTTTCCCTCAGGGGCAATTAGAGATACATGCAGTTTGTACTTTTTCCATTTCCTTTCACACCTCCTGCAATCTCTCCTCGCAGCACGAGTGTGATCCATTGACCACAGATTGGCACCATAATTCCTCTTCTTTGGTCGAGGAGGTGCAATAGTGTCCAGAATGTCCTTGCAGGTCTCATTAAAATAGCTTAGCAGGCCGTCCAGAGATGACCAGTCCGCCAAATAAGGAGGAGCATTACTAAATAACAATAAAAACTGTCCAGAGGTAGCTGAATTCACATGACGACAGAGTCTAACAGGGGTAGCAGCTTTAACAACACTACCACACACCACAGTGTCAAATAATATTGGCTTATGGTCCGAAAAAACAGCATTGTGAAGACACAGGTTAGACACTGATGATCCAAGTGACAGCACAAGGTCCAACGTGTGACCACGTACCTGAGTGGCCCCACTAACCCACTGAGTGAAATTAAAAGAGTTCACAAGGTTGATAAAATCCGAGACCAGTGGTTTTCCAGGACAACAAATGTGAATATTAAAGTCTCCAAGTAGCAAAATCTGGTCATAACGAGATGCACAGTTTGCTAGGAACTCTGAGAACTCGGGCAAAAAATCCTTGTTGTATCTTGGGGGTCGATAGACCACTGCACAGAGTAGTGGTTGTGGGTGACCACGTTCAAATAAACACAGCTCAAAGCTGGTATTAGGAAACCAGGGCTGGAGTTGCTTAGTTCTGAGAGTAGCTTTGCACATAACTGCTAATCCACCACCACACCTAGCAACTCTCTGCACATTAATAAAAACACAGTCAGCCGGGACCAGTTCATTAAAAACAGAGGACTCACCAGGCAGAATCCATGACTCCGTAACACAGAGGACAGTGACAGACTGTAACGCAAACCTATGACCTTCCGATTGCAAGGCGGGGACTTAACTCCTCTGCCACCAATAAAACTTTTGAATCCTTGAACCCTACAGCAACACTACACTGTACAGGAAGATGACTCTGCCTTCAAAAAGGAGCATAAAAGAGAACATTTAGAAAGATATTTCCAACCAATACCAGGTACAATTGATTATTTATCATAAATAAACTGACAGTTATAATGAAGGAAACCTTGTGCAATTAAATTTTGCCACCTATTAAACTACTTGGGAATTGATAAGGGAATTGGATTGATAGACAGAATTGACAATGGCATTGATATTAATGAAAATTTAGCAATTCCCACCCCTTATCCCAGCAGTTAAGTTTCACATGAAGTAATGCCCAAACTTGTATCTCATTATAGATGGAACTAAGGATCAATTCACTAACACCAGAATTACAAGGAAAGGTTGTTCATATTGTAGAATGACTATATGTTACATGTATGGAGGTCTAGTTATTTCATCCAGCTGTAAATGAGGATAGATCAGGAAGAGTCCACCTTAAAAGACAGACTTCAGAAAGAGTCCACCTTAAAACACAGACTTCAGGAAGGGTCCACCTTAAAGGCCCTATGTGGGATATTCATATTAAATCATGGTAAATAATGTGACTCTTTAGCGCCATGCAGTTCAGAGTAAGTATTGCAGCTACGGTGGCCCACTCAAAAACATAACTCCAGCGTTCACTCCAGCCATCTGGTCCGTTCTTTATAAATAGCATGAGATTGATCAATTTCCTAGCCTAACCCACACAAAGCATATAACTACTCAACCAATTAAAAAGGCGTTTTTAATTATGACTGTTCAGTGTTTGCGGCACAGCGCCACGCCTACAAAATTACACGTGCACCCACCCCCATCAACGAGGTGACGAGGCTGGTGTCTAGCTAATAGCGGGTGAGGTTCTCATCATATGCGGCTGCTGAGTGTTGGAAATCAATAAGACCTGACATATTTCACGTGACTTTCTATTTCATTGTTTGTTATTCAAACTAACAAAGTACAGCAACGGTGTAGCAGCTAGTCTCGTCTCTTCTTAGTTGAATTGTCAGACTTCATGCTTCCACGGCGCACTGCTGCCCTCTGCTGTTTCTTTCAGGTTACAGTCATAGTGCAAACGCGTAACTCAGAGCTCGTATGTCCCTAAATAGCTACCGTATTTCAAGATGGAGGATGACCATGGAGCGTCGACCACAGTTTATGTATTAAAAATGTAAAATTTGAAGCTGAGAGGAATATTTAGAATTGATGTTGAGAAATATTAATGAAAAAGGACAAGTTTGTGCACTGGATGCACAGAATTTGGTAGAAAACAGGTAAAAATATTACACACTGGGGCTTTAACACACAGATTTGTGGAAGGGTTCACCTTAAAACAGACTTCAAGAAGAGTCCACCTTAACACACAGACTTAAGGAAGGATCCACCCTAAAACACAGACTTCAAGAAGAGTCCACCTTAACACACAGACTCACCACAACTGGAAGTTTGCTGCTTGGGTCGAGTCACAGAAATCAATTCCCATCACCACTGAGGCCGTCTCAGCAGCTGGCAGTAATTCTGTCAAAGCAGCAAAAATAAAAAATAAATAAAAACAGAAATAAAAGCTTCTGACCTACAGTAACCTCTTTGCTAGAGCTCAGAAATAAGGTCTGGACTGTAGAGAAACCTGAAAACCACCTGGAGAGATGGTGAATAAAACTACATTGGTTGATGATCTTATCTAACATGAGAAAGGAACATAATCCTGGTTGTTTATAGTTCCACTCCCATTCGGCCAAGCAGTCATTAGGTGGTGATCATGCAACAGCAGAGCCTCTAATGGCACTTACACACTAGCATGACCTGGTCAGGGTAATTTGTGTTCACATCTGGGTAGGCCTGAAATTTCCAGCGCAGAATCGCACGTGTTTTCAGCCCTCGTCCCAAAGCGGTCTGGCTCAGGCCAAAACCAGTCCAACACACCCACTGCAGACTAAATGGCCGGCTCAAATTCACTCCTACCATTAGGGCATACTTGCCAACCTTGAGACCTCGGAATTAGGGGGGATATACATATACACTCACAAGTGAAAAAAAATCAAGTTTTTTTATTTGACATAATAATTATAAAACATGGGACACAGTCTTAGCTGCCCCAGATTTGGTCCAGGAAAACAATAATCCCCAGACTGCTATATAATTTTTTTACTTTATAATCACTATACTGTAGATAATTTATTGATGCCCTGTTTAAGCTAAGTTGTAAATGGGGCCCATATAGCATATGTATTGATTGTTTCATCTCCTTTGATTCAGTAGATTTTCACAAAAGAATTTTATGATTTTCTTTCCTTAACAGAATGGACACTTAGGGAGCATACAGTCTATTCTACACATTATTTAAATAGAAATACAAGAACATTTTTTTAGCCTATGTGAGTTATCAGACTTCCAACTTAGTATCTTTAAATGTATATTTTGGCCAGATCCACCTGTTAAGATGCAGCAATGTTTTTCCACAGACCTGCAGTGTTGTGAGTTTCATGAGCCCACAGAGTTTAAATAACTTAGTTCTGCTCTTGAGTATCAACAGTGATGCTCATAAACCTTTAGATGGGCTTAAACTATTATGCTGTTGGTTTAAAAAGCAGGAATGTGATCCGTTATTAGGAACCAGGCAGCAGAGAACGTAATTGACTTTAAAACATTCGTCTTAACAGTGTTAAAAAACGTCAATTATTTCATTTATCTGCCCAAAGTCGTGGCTTTTTCACTGATAAGAAACGTGTTAATAATGCAAATATATTTTAATTTAGCCTCGGCGCTCTTAGTTCTAATCATTTACTTCCTTAACGAGCGGCTGAGCGCTGCGCGCTCCCGCTGCAGGAAAGTGCAGAGCAGAGCCGAGTGAAGTTAGCTTCCCACCCACGAATGGTTAGTGCTACGTTTGTGCTGGAAGCTGCTGAAGATGGTTTGCTGAGCAGCATGCGCGCTGCCGCTGGAACACAGACAGCAGCAGCGGTTAGGCAGAAATTTGCAGTGTTGTCCGGGTGGAAATCGGGAGAAATTCGGGAGAATGGTGGCGGCGGGAGATTTTCGGGAGGGGGCGCTGAAAATCGGGAGTCTCCCGGAAAATTCGGGAGGGTTGGCAAGTATGCATTAGGGGGAACCTCTGATTAGTGGATAGAATCAGCCAGCGGCATAGTGTTAGCCAGCGAACCGTCCTGCCATCATTAGGACGGCCTGGCGTCAAAAATGACGGCCTAGAAAACGTGGGGCGGCTTTAATATTTGATGGCAAGCCGTCCTCGTTTTCTGTAATATCTAATCTAGAATTTGCATTTTGTGGAAATAAAATAAAAACTGATTATTGCACAAATAATTCGACAAACGTGTTCAAGTCTGTGCTACTGGAAACGCGCAGATTAATTGCAGGGGTTCCCCCAGCACAGAGTCCCCGTTTCTGTCTTTGATCTCAGCGGCGCAGCTGCAGCGGTGGATGGAGACGCGCTTCTAAAGAAGATGGGGTGACGTCAATTACAGACCTGGTTTTGGTTTCTGGAGTCTGATGTTGAGCAGAAAAAATCCTCAGAAAAATATTCTGGGCGACAGTAAAGTCCTATCTGCGGTAAAAGCTCGTTAACGCAAATGACCTTAAATGCCGTTTGTTTATTAACACATGATGAACACACGCTTCCAAACTCTCTGGACATCTCCGGTGATTTAGTTTCAACAAATTTACCTCAGCTGTTTCAGCTGAGTCTTCCATTTTAATAATAATAAGCCACAACAGGGCTCAGTAATAGAACACAAGTCTGACCCCCCCAGCGCTCCGCGCAGCCGTGACGTCATCAGCTGATTAAGAGGCAGAGAAAAATGACAAACCTTATTTTAATATTTGTCAACAAAAAATGCAGCTCAGCATGTTTTACCTGCAGATACTCACTAGTGAAGAAAACGTAACTTCTATGAGCAAAACAAATAAATAAAATAACATAAAAATGATTAAATGAATCAGGAAAGCAGGAAGAAATGTTATTTCTGTTTTTACATTTTTCACTTCAGTTCAAACTATTTAGAATTTTGTGTTTTTTATCACATTTAGTTTGTATTTTATTTAAAATATCTTCAGCTTTATTCATTTTATGAGAATGTTTGTGTTGCATTTTATGGAAAAATAATCATAACACAACATAATTACTTGAAAGGTTTTTGTATTGCTAGATCAGTTTTGAACGAACGAGAAAATGTTCCTTAAATGGTTTCTACACTTTTTAGAAGTACTATGGCACAATTGCAAAACAATATGAAAAACTGTTTAATAAGGAAAACACCACTGACTTCTCCGCGTCTTTTGCCCCGCCCACATGCTCAGAGATATTAATTAGTTAGTCAGTTGATATCTTCGAGCCAATTTTTCGTGCCACTTTTGGAGACCGCCCATGTGCTCAACTACGCCTGCATTCCTAAATCAGTGAGGAGCGCGGCTGGGCTAGGGCCCGTGGAGCGGAGTAGAGTGGAGCTGCTGCTAGTGTGCAAGTGCCATAACAGGCTGCAACCTCCAGAAACAGTCAAAAACCACAGAAAAAAAGCCACTTCTCACCAATCTCTGGGAACTCCTTCACCCTCATCCCTGACTGCAGCTTCACATCCTCCATGTGCAGGTTTTTAGTTTCAGATGTGGAGTTGTTGGTGAACTTCAGCTGAACCGCCATCATGTTTGCGTCGGGGCTGAAGGGCTGCCGGCTGAAGCAGTACTCCACCGACAGACCCTCCCCCGTGATGCGGTGCAGCAGCTCGTAGCTTTTCAGAGCGCCGGAGGGAGTGATGGTCTGAGAAATCACATCTTATGATTTTAAATCAATTCATGGGTAAAGGGCAGAGAAGCTAACAGTGAAATGTGTGAAGTTCTTACAGATGGAGCAAGGACAGAGTCTGACAGGGACAGTCCCTCCAGGTCTGTCACCAGGCTGTTGGACAGTAAGGTGTTGACTGGGGTGACTTGAGGGGAGGGAGCAGGTTCAACTGGAAAACAAAGTCAGTGACAAATTCACTTTGGTTCATTTATTATTGTAGTTCATTAGTAAAATACAGTTTATCTGTTTGAGACAAGCCCTGTACAGCAGTCTTATGTCCCCATTCAGCTGTTTCAGGTAGCTGTCCAGTAGTTTTAGGTCTTTGTCCAGCTGTTATGGGGACCTGTTGAGCTGTTTTAATTCCTGGTCTAGCTATTTTAGTTCCCTGTCAAGCTGTTTTAAGTATCCATTCAGCTGTTTTAGATACATATTCAGCTGTTTTAGGTAGCCAGTGACACATAGTGAGGTTTTCTAGTATTCTTTCACCCTTCCCGTCAAGACAACTAGGTACTAGGAGTCCACCAGGCAGGGAACTCTGAGATCAGGTGTTCCAATACGTCTAACCTCCATCCAGCCGCATGCTATCCCCGCAGGTCAAACTGTTGTTCTTGAAGGGTGCCTAGGCGAAAGAACATTACGGAGTGAAAAGTCGGTCATATTCGAACACCCGACTCAGAGTTCCCTGCCTCGGTGACTCCTAGTACCTAGTTGTGTTGTTGACTTACCCTCACAACGACCATGCAATGTGCCAGTAGTTGCGCATAATGAATCCAGTCATGTGATACATATCCCTGCTAGAGCTATTATAGCTGAAATAAGCCCTGTTCTGAATGTCATAGAAAATGAGCCCAGCAAACTAAACCCCAATTATTCTGCTGATGCTTCATCACCCAGAATTACATTCAACTTTGGTGACTCACCATTAAGCCCAGAGTGGCTTACGTGCATCACCAACAAACTAAATAACCTTCCTGAAGTGTTCGCACAGCACGAGTTAGATTTTGGCAGAACTGACAAAACAAAACATCATATTAAGTTAACTGACCCAACACCATTTAAGCAAAGGCCTAGACCTATACACCCCCAAGATATAGAAGCTGTACGGAAGCATCTTCGCGACCTAATGGGCGCAGGTGTTATCCGGGAATCTGAATCCTCCTTTTCATCCGCTATCGTGGTTGTAAAAAAAAAGACGGACGCGTACGTCTATGCATAGATTATATACAGTTGAATCACTAAATCATCAAAGATGCGTATGCACTGCCTAAGCTTGATGACGCTTTTACCACCCTCATTTATTTTATTTATTTATTTAATTTGTTTATTAATTAGGAGTCCCATTAGTTTCCATTCCTGAGATGCTCTATAGACTGCAGATTTTTGCAAGAAATTCGTGTTGGCCCGTTTTACCATTAGTTTAGTATCACATGCAATGATCATTGGATCCAAGTGGTTCACGGTGCTTGATTTGAAGTCTGGATATTAACAAATAGAAATGGAGGAAGCAGATAAAGAAAAAACAGCCTTTGTATGCCCTTTAGGATTCTGGGAGTTTAACAGAATGCCCCAAGGAATCACTAATGCACCCAGCACATCCCAGCGGTTAATGAAAAAATGCATGGGTGACTTAAACCTAAAAGAAGTGCTTGTGTATAATGATGACCTCATTGTTTTTGCTCCAACATTGGAGGAACATGAGGCCTGTCTCCTGAAAGTTCTCCACCGACTCAGAGAGTTTGGTTTGAAACTTTCTGTAGAAAAGTGTGTCTTTTTCCAAATGTCGGTATCTTGGCCATGTAGTCGGTATCTTGGCCATGTAGTGTCACAAAAAGGTCAAGACAGACCCCAACAAAATCTATGCACTTACCTCCTGGCCATTGCCCCAAAACCAAAAAGAATAAAAAAGATTTTAGGTTTTGCCGAGTATTATCGCCGTTTTGTTAATGGATATTCCACCATAGTTAAAACCATTTAACGACCTAACAGCATGGTACCCCCCAAATCAAAACAGGCTCAAACCATCTTTCCACCCAGGATCTTATCTAAACCCTAAAGATCCTTTCGCTGACAGATGGACCTCTGAATGTCAAAATGCCTTTGACACCATTATTGAAAAGTTAACGTCAGCTCCTGTTTTAGAATTCGCCAGCTCTGAATTGCTTTACACCTTACACACTGACACTAGTTCTACTGGTTTAGGTGCAGTGTTCTATGAAGAACAAGAAGGGATAATGAGAGTGATTGCTTATGCCAGCAGAGGTCTTTCACCAAGTGAATCCAGATACCCAGTGCACAAAATGGAGTTTCTTGCCTTGAAGTGGGCAGTCACTGAGAAATTCCATGACTACTTATATGGGACTCAGTTCACTGTTATCACGGATAGCAACCCTCTCACCTATCTACTTTCATCAGTTAAACTGGATGCCACCAGTTATCGTTGGTTGTCTGCTCTATCCACCTTCATCTTCTGCATTCTTTACCGAGCAGGAAAGCAAAACAAGAACGCTGATGGATTGTCACGGAGGCCACACTCTGAAGCGCACCCAGATCCGCTCTCTGACAAAGAGCAGGAGAGGATTTTGAAGTTTGCCCAGTATCATCTCAACAACATTCCCGAATCCAAAACCATTGACAGACAAGTCTTGTAACCAGGGCCGGTGCTAGCCATTTGGGTGCCCTAAGCACAAATGCTCTGTGGTGCCCCCCAAAAAAAACAAAAAAAAAAAAAAACCCAAAAAACCAAACAAACTATACAACAGTATGTGGCAGTGCATCTCTCGTTATTTCCAAAATCGCTTCTTTAATTTTAAATTGAACTAAAATGATTGAAATTTAATAAAACATTAAACTAATTTTGCCTCAACAGCACCTCACAATTAAAGAAATAAATAAAATAAGTTAAAATAAAAATACCACCACTATTATTAAAAAAGATCTAATAAATGATTGGAGAGAAATTGAAAATTTAAAACAGTATAGGGCAGTGTTTGCGAAAACACGTCGGACATTACCGACGTGATTTAATATTGTCCGACGAAAAACTTTAAATCGTCGGACATTATGACCGACGCCGTGCATCTTCTCTGAACGTGCCAAAATAAAATAAACTTCCTGAAAACCACAAATTGCAGACTGTTTGTTGGCTTCCCCTGGAAGCCCTCAACTTACACACCCAGGGGGAGCCCGAAAAAAGATCCAGTTTCTACCTATATTACATTATTTATTTGGACTCTCAGCGTACCGGGTCTTCTTTTGGATGGAGGATGGAGAGCGGCAGAGCGCTGATTACTGATGCGCTCCGCCGGGCAGCTGCGTCCTGCACACGGCCACAGTAACATCCTCAAAGTGGCGCCACCAAAAAAAAAAACATAATTAACACACGATCGTTCATGTTTGCTCATACTTTCTGTCTTTCGTTTGTGTCTGACGCGCTCCGCTGCTGCAGAGATCATCTCCCGTGCTTCGGTGACGTCACCTCACTGGCGCGGCCGCGCATTCCGCTATTTTTGCGGTCGACGGATCTTTTTGATCTGCTAATTTCAAAAGTAACTTGTGAGTTGAAAAGTAAGAAGTCAGTCAGCAGTTTTTCTGGAGGACTGGGAGGAGATGCAGCTAAGAGACAGCAGGACAGGAAAATAGTCGCATAAAAAACAAAACAGTGTTTGAAAAGGAAAATGTAGGCAGATTTATCCACTACACGTTTGTAATTTTATAATAATAATTTATAAGCATGTCATATTTATTTATTTGATACAATTCAGTTCACCTTCAAAACTCAGTCCCACACCCAGGGCCGTTTCTAGGCATTTCGGGGACCACGGCACAGTGCCCCCCCAAGAAAAAGATAATTTCTTATTATTGTGATATTTGTGATGAACTAATCGTCAGACAGAATGACATTTTGTCCTTAACAGCAGTTTATTAGAGTAGTTTAACAAACAGCTGAAATAAACCCGCATCTCCAACTTCCAGTTTCCCCTCAACCAGCCACAGCGTCTCTTAAAGGAACAATAACATCAGGCTACAGCATCAGTCACAAAAAGCCCTTATGGATCATTACAATATTTAGAAATATTTTCATATATAATATGTTGTTTCTGGTGTTTCATAATCATTTATAATAATTATATGATCTCTAATAATTTCCTGATAAATTCTATTAATCCTCATTTTATGAATTTGGCAGAAAATCACATTGATGGTTCTTTTTTCAAATTATGTCAACAGATTATTGTCACAATAAAAATATGTATAATATGTAAAGGTCAGAGGTCACTACAATACCCACTGTTAAATAGATACAAGTCTGAAGCCCGCGAGGACTTTGTCCTACGTGGATCAAAAATGTCCTGCGTGAGACGCTCTCACGTCGGCCAGTTTGGCAGGCGTGGCTGAAAAGTTTTCGCAAACACTGATAAGGTATTCAAATATTAGGTTTGGCTTAATATTAAGAAAGTGTAACTCATCCTTTACTGATATGCTGGTGAAGGTTCTCACTCATCCAGGTCATGGTAATTCAAGGGGTTCAAATGAAGGCAACTGGACTTCTTTGGTTTCTTGAAGACGTTTCTCTTCTCATCCGAGGAGCTTTGTCAATTCTGACTGGAATATGGGAGGGTCGATCTTATAAACTGTAGCTGTCTATTGTTGCTCAACGAGCAGCATCTGCCTGTGAATGCCCCTCCTCCCTACTTCTTGATGAGTCGTTAGCCTCGTTAGCCTCTATTGTTTGTGAGTCGTTGTGTTGATCAGATGCAGGAGGGTGTGAACTGGACTGAAACTGTTTTGGAACATGGTTCAAAGCTGCATTGTAGGTGCTGGAAAGGTGAAACCTGAGTCCTCCTCCTCTATTTAATGATGGTTTCTCCATTTTGACATAGATGGCTTCCTTCACTCCTCTCTCAAACCATCTATCTTCTCTGTCCAGAATGTGGACTCTGTCATCTTCAAAGGTGTGACCCTTGTCCTTCAGGTGTAGGTGGACTGCAGAGTCTTGGCCTCTGTTTGAGGGTATTGTTGGGTTTAAAGTTTACAGGGATGTTATGTTTGGAGAAGATTCTTCTCAGTTTCTCAGAGACTCCTGCCACATATGGGATGATGGTGCCTCTGCGCCTGTTGTCCTTCTCTTCCTGTAGACTTCAATGCTGAGACTTCCATCCTCTCAGCATCCTCTGAGGATGGAAGTCTCAGCATTGAAGTCTACAGGAAACCGACCCACACAGACCAGTATTTGCATTTAGACTCACATCACCCACTGGAGCACAAAATGTCAGTTATCAGGACTTTACACCATCGGGCAGAGAATATCCCCACAAAGACTGAGGGAAAGCAAAAGGAAGAGAAACACGTTAAGAAGGCTCTCCAAAACTGCAGATACCCCAACTGGGCCTTTGTGAAATCAACAAAGAAGTCTAGAAAAGAATCCACAGCAGCAAACAGCAAAGAGAAGGACAACAGGCGCAGAGGTACCATCATCCCATATGTGGCAGGAGTCTCTGAGAAACTGAGAAGAATCTTCTCCAAACATAACATCCCTGTAAACTTTAAACCCAACAATACCCTCAAACAGAGGCTGGTCCATCCTAAAGACAAGACACCCAAACAGAAGCGGAGCGGCGTCGTTTATGCAGTCCAATGCAGTGAGGACTGTCCAGAGTAGAGCCCGACCGATATATCGGCCGGCCGATATATCGGGCCGATATTTAGCATTTTTTAAATCATCGGCATCGGCCTATAAACCTCTTTAGAAGAGCCGATATAAAGTCAGGCACCTCCGCGGGCAGCCCACTGCTTTGGGAGCTGAGGAAGGACCCCATTCCAAAACACAGAGGAGTATTTTCTTCTGAGTAAAAGGTAAGGCTTCTCTTTTGGTGTTTTAAAACCCTACAGCTGTATATTTAGTGTGAATTTAAAGTAAAATATGAAATAATACTTCGCTGAGTGAAAGAAAAAAAACGAGCCGTCAGAACCGCCGTTAACCGCTATTGCTAATGTTCGCTAGCTTGTTGTCAACTTTACTGTCTTAAACTATCAGCTGCTTGTTTGTTTAACATATTAGCTCCAGGTTTATAGATTAAATTGTTTTCCTGTATGGAAGTCGGAGAATTTCACTCTGAGAGCGGAGGAGAGGAGGAGAGGGAGGAGACTCTCCGAGCTGCAGCTTAGCCTGCACTCCCCCCCTCCTTCCCCCG
>SSNS01000707.1:112452-122661 GCA_006937985.1 Aphyosemion australe | reverse complement strand
ACAGCCGAGAGTGTGACTAGAGACTAGTTTTAATTTGAACGGTTTGTTTCCACATAAAATCTGTCCATCAACAGTCAGTAACACTAGTGAATAGTTAGGGTGCACTTTTAATGATATTATATAATTAATAGATGAGTGTGATTGTTCAAACGTTTCTCTAATATTTATTATATTATAGACTGTAATGTGCTGAGTTCTTTGTTGCTGGAGTTCTCCTCTGTTCTTTCTGACTGAACTGATGATGGATGCTCTACAAAAATAATAACATCTGTTTCTCCTGTTTAGTTTCTGTCTGATGGCTGGGGAGAGGGAAGTCTGGGCCTCTCTCCTTGCTGCTGCCCCCGCGACCCGACTCCGGATAAGGGGAAGACGATGGATGGATGGACGGACGGACGGACGGACAAAAGTCAGATCAAGGCAGCAACACCAAGGAAAAGCAAAGTGTGATATCAAGCAGGATGCTGGTGAGCTGGAGATTAAAAAGGTAAAAAGAAAACACAACCTGAAGGTTCCCCATCTCCAGGCTTACAAAGAAGCTGCTGCTGAGACCAGAGCACTAAAGGGTTTCATTTATAGTTTACATGCAGATGTTAAGAAATAGTCAATTAAAAAGGCTGAATGAAGTTTAGATGTTGCTGGTGTGTTTTAGCAGGTGGCTATTGTGTTTTCAGCATTATATTATATTACACATTTTAGTAGAATTTGTTTATATTCTAAAATTGTATTTATTTTTATTTACATGTAAATGCACATCTCTGAATAACATGCTGCTTAATAAATGCTCTGAAACATTATCAACTGACATTTCTTTTTTTGCTTGTTTTGTATATTTCATACTTGGTCAGTTTATTGGTATTTTTTATTAATCTTGGTAAATGTTTGATTTTAACACTGAGCGGTGCACAAAATTAAGTTTAAACAGTTGGTTAAATTCAGTGTTTTAAAGCGGATTAGGTTCAGAAATGTGCATCCACTGTTATTGGTGATAATTTATCATTCAGATAAGGTGCAAAACATCAAAATATTGGTCATGAAATCGGCGCAAAAAATCGGCAGCACTTATCGGCCATCGGCTGACCATGACCGCCTCATATCGGCATCGGTATCGGCAATAGAAAAACCAATATCGGTCGGGCTCTAGTCCAGAGCTTTACATAGGGGAAACTAAACAACAACTACACAAAAGCATGGCACAGCACAGGAGAGCCACCTCTTCAGGCCAAGACTCTGCAGTCCACCTACACCTTAAGGACAAGGGACACACCTTTGAAGATGACAAAGTCCACATTCTGGACAGAGAAGATAGATGGTTTGAGAGAGGAGTGAAGGAAGCCATCTATGTCAAAATGGAGAAACCATCCTTAAATAGAGGAGGAGGACTCAGGTTTCACCTTTCCAGCACCTACAATGCAGCTTTGAACCATGTTCCAAAACAGTTTCAGTCCAGTTCACACCCTCCTGCATCTAATCAACACAACGACTCACAAACAATAGAGGCTAACGATGCTAACGACTCATCAAGAGGTAGGGAGGAGGGGCATTCACAGGCAGATGCTGCTCGTTGAGCAACAATAGACAGCTACAGTTTATAAGATCGACCCTCCCATATTCCAGTCAGAATTGACAAAGCTCCTCGGATGAGAAGAGAAACGTCTTCAAGAAACCAAAGAAGTCCAGTTGCCTTCATTTGAACCCCTTGGATCATCCTTTACTGAATGAGACTTTTTATCCACTACATTTTATTTATTAATTTCTACTCATTCATCTGACTTTACAGAGGGAACTGACCCTTGTTCAAAACAAGTTTTCTTTTCTTGAGGAAGATTTTTTTAGGAGGAACTTTGTTAAAACCAGAAAATCATCTAACTCTCCAGAACTTCTTCACATTAGGTTTTATACTTTAGATTAATAAACTTTAACTTTATCTATCTATCTATCTATCTATCTATCTATCTATCTATCTATCTATCTATCTATCTATCTATCTATCTATCTATCTATCTATCTATCATCTATCTATCTATCTATCTATCTATCTATCTATCATCAGCAGTTAGGAGTTACAGCTACATGTCACAAATGTCACACAAGAACTTTTATTTATAATTCATGTAAAATAATTTAAATTCCATCTAGGGGTGGGCAATATCGTGTCATTCACAATATAACCTGTAATAATGTTTTGCCAAGAAAAAAAATCTATCATGTTAAGCTAATTTCCTGACATAATTGCATCCACTACACAGAGCATTATGTCCATGTGAGTCATCAGCATGAAGTTATTAAAAGTTATGAAAGCAAACATGGCTGGAATCTTAGTTTTAATTCATATGAGCCAGGAGGGAAAAATACGTTTGATGAATTTTGGCCTCTCCAGGCTTCCATACCTGTAACCTGGTTATGCGGAGTTTAGCTCGTCTCTGCACATAAACAGCAAAAACACACCGGTGAAGCGGTAAATTAAAACATCCAAATCGGCTGGCAATGCATCTGCATATTTCTAAATATTTAGTGTGTCATTTTGGCGGCGCGCAGGTCAGGGCACGGCTCTGGGACAGAGAACCGAGCCTGCCCGTCCCATCAGCAGCGGGTGAAGCGCACCGCTCCCCCAGACTCACAGCCAGAGCGGGCGCGACAGAGGCACATCAATTTAGATTAGAAAGATGGGATTCTGTGTGTGAAATAACGCCAGTTAAATGGTCCTCTCGGTGTTGTTTGTGTGCATGGTGTCCAGTAGCTGATATTATAATTAATATAATTTTTTTTCATAAACCTGATTGCTTGGTGCCCCCCTGGCCAGTCGGTGCCCTACGCAGTGTGCGTTTAGGGAGCGCTGGCGCTGCTTGCAACCGATATGTGATCGTCATCTGGTGTTAATCCAAAACCAAGTCGCTAATCCAACAAGTGCACTAGTGTTATCCTCAACAGCCCATTCCGCTAGTCTGCCTGACACCTTTACGGACAACATTCAGTTTGCCACCTCTGTACTCCCAAGCATCACCCTAGATGACATTGCCACAAAGCAACAAACTGATTCTGTCATTCGCCATGTCATAGCTCAGGTGGAGCGAGGGTAGTCCCCATCACCATCCTTAAAAGAAGCGCTCCCAGAACTGTCCTTGTTTTTAAGGGAGTTAAACAAGTTGGAGATCCGTGACAAACTTCTTATTAGGAAGAGGCAACTGGGAGATTCCATGTTACACCAACTGGTGTTACCAGAGGACTATTGATCCGCAGTGCTACGCCAAGTTCATGATGAAGTGGGTCAGATGGGAGTGGACAGAACTCTAGATTTGTTTTGTTCACACTTTTATTGGCCCAGAATGGCTACCGATGTAATAAACAAAATACGGTCTTGTGAAAGATGCATAAAACGCAAATCTTTACCTGAACGAGCTGCACCCCTAGTCAACATCAGAGCTTCGCACCCCTTGGACCTTGTTTGTATGGATTTTCTTTCATTGGAACCAAATCGGGGAACAAAGGATGTTCTCGTTATCAATGACAATTTTAACAAATACGCTGTGGCTGTGCCAACCCCTAACCAAAAGGCCAGGACAGTAGCTATGTGTTTATGGGATAATTTATTTGTGCATTACAGAATCCCAGAACGCTTGCACAGTGATCAAGGTCCAGACTTTGAATCCAGAGTCATCAAGGAACTGTGCGATATTGTTGGCATTCATAAAACCAGAACAACCCCATATCATCCGAGAGGGAATCCTGTTGAACGTTTCAACCATACATTGTTGAACATGCTTGGAACCCCTTACAAAAAAGGACAAATCCCACTGGAAAGACCACATTAAACCATTAGTGCATGCTTACAACTGCACAAGAAATGACACCGCAAGTTTCTCACCGTATGAACTGCTGTTCGGACGACAACCTCGCCTACCCATGGATTTAGCTTTTGGCCTACCCTTAAACCGTGAAGGAACAACAACGTTAAAGGCCTGTCTGGAGAAAGGATATAAGCAAGCCATCCACAGTGCAGAGAAAACAATGAAATGGAACAAGTCACGGTTTGACCAGAGGATCACAGCTTCCCCTTTGGAAGTGGGAGACCGTGTTCTAGTCAGAAAGAGGAAAACACAAGCTTGCTGATAAGTGGGAAGCATCTGTGTACGTGGTGGTGGAACAAGCCGGCGCTCTCCCTGTGTACACAGTGCACCCTTAAAGACAAAGACAAACCTCTTCGTACCTTGCATCAAGACCTCGTTACCTTGCGGGTACCTGCCTTCTATTGGGGCGGGTGTCACGTTATCAAATAAAGGGAAGAAGTTTACACGCCCAGCTACCGTTTCTCTGGAGGGTAGCGATGATGAGTGGGATGTGGCACTGACACACATGCCCTCTCCCCTATTGGATGAACCTTTAGTTTTTATTTCAATGATTGACCACCCAGTTGCACAAGTCCCGGTCTGCCCCGATTCCCCCCTCTCTGTGTCTTCAACGAGGGAGGAGTTTGAAGTTGTGAGGGCTCTGGATGCTAACCCACCTATAATGGTCACTCCTGAAGGAACCCTTGACATAGATCTTCCTATGGCGGGACCTGGACTTCCTTCCAGTTCCCTGGACTCTTTACAACCATTCATTGATGCTGTAACATGATGGCTTCGTGTTGTTATAGATGGGACCCATGTCTATTAAACGAGACTAGAACCAGAATGTTCGAACATGAATGGATATATATACTAGACATAACAAACATTGCAAGTACTGTATGTTGTGTTTTGTATTGTGTTATGTTGTTATGTTAAAGCTAATGCAAGGTTTTAAAACAGCATGAACGCAGCTAAGTTGAAGTAAGTCTAACTTTGGTTTTGACCTTCTATAGGTCAGGTTTTTTGTGCAGATCCATAATAGGACTGAAATCCTGTTCTTGTGTGGATTTACTTGGAATTCTCAGCACCGACACCAGGACTGGCTGAGATTACGAGCCATCCAGCCACCGCAGCAATGCGGTAGGAAAGACGATACTAAATCTGCCCTTTTGGTTCGATTCCTTTGATGGACTTTATTGGAACTGGATATCTGTTGCATGCTGACCATTCACCGGACAATAGCATCTGTGGTTAAAGCCAAAATAATCAGATTCTCAACTCTCTAATTGATTGAGAACTTTAGTTTGGTTTCACAATTATGTTATAATTCAGTTAATTTGTTTTATTTATATTTTGTGTTGGGACATTTGCCAATTGTCCTGTTGGGGATTTAATTTTTGTCAATACACCTGGTTTAACAAAACTTCTCTGTGGCTGAGTGGTTTATTCCCCCCTCAGGCTCCTGCAGATGGGCTTAGTTCTGATAGATCCCTGCAGTAACTCAAAGCACGTTACATTTAGGTATCTGTTCAGCTGTTTTAGGTACCCTTTCAACTGGTTAAGGGACCTGTTCAGCTGTTTTAGGGACCCATCCAGCTGTTTAAATCATTGTCCAGCTGTTTAAAAGAGCTGTTCAAATGTTTTAGGTATCCATTCAGCTGTTTCAGATACATATTGAGCTGTTTTAGGGACCTGTCCAGCTGTTTTAGAGACCTGTTCAGCTGTTTTAGGGACCTGTTCAGCTGTTTGGATCATTGTCCAGCTGTTTTAAGGACCTGTTCAGCTATTTGGATCCTTGTCCAGCTGTTTTATGTACCAGTTCAGCAGTTTTAGGGACCTGGTCAGCTGTTTTAGGGACATGTCCAGCTGTTTTAGGTACACATTCAGCTGCTTTAGGTATCCGTTCAGCTGTTTTAGGTACTCGTTCAGCTGTTTTAGGTAACCATTCAGCTGGATTAGGTACCCTTCCAGCTGTTTTAGGGATCCATCCAACTGATTTAAAGAGCTGTTCAACTGTTTTAGGTATCCGTTCAGCTGTTGTAGGTATTTGTTCAGGTGTTTTAGGTACCTGTTTAGCTGTTCAAAGTACTTGTCCAGCTGTTTTAGGGACCAGTTCAGCAGTTTTAGGGACCTGTCCAGCTGTTTTAGGTAACCATTCAGCAGGTTTAGGTACTCATCCAGCTGTTTAAGGTACCCGTTAAGCTGTTTTCAGTACCCATCCAGCTGTTTTAAGGACCTGTTCAGCTGTTTTAGGTACCCGTTCAGCTGTTTTCATTACCCATCTAGCTGTTTTAGAGACCTGTCCAGCTGTATAAGGTGCCAGTTCAGCTGTTTTAGGGACCCATTCAGTTGTTTTAGGTACCCATTCTTCTGTTCAAAGTAATTGTCCAGCTGATTTGGGGACCTGTCAAGCTGTTTCAGGGACCTGTTTTGCCATTTTAGGTACCAGTTCAGCTGTTTTAGGGACATGTCCAGCTGTTTTAGGTACCCATCCAGCTGTTTTAAGTACACATTCAGCTGTTTTAGGTACCCGTTTAGCTGTTGTCAGTTCCAATCCAGCTGTTTTCAGTACCCAGCCAGCTGTTTTAGGTACCCCTTCAGATGTCTTAAGTACCTGTCTAGATGTTTTAGGTACCAGTTCAGCTTTTTTAGGGACCTGGTCAGATGTTCTAGGGACCTGTCCAGCAGCTTTATGGACCTGTCTAGCTGCTTTAGGTATCTGTCCAGCTGTTGTAGGTACCCGTTCAGGTGTTTTAGGTACCAATTCAGGTGTTTTAGGGACCCGTCTAGCTGTTTTAGGTACCCATTTAGCTGTTTTAGGAACCTCTTCAGCTGTTTTAGGTACCCATCCAGTTGTTTAGGTACCCATCCAGCTGTTTTAGGTACTCATCCAGCTGTTTTAGTTACCCATCCAGCTGTTTTAGGGACCCATTCAGCTGTTTTAGGAACCTCTTCAGCTGTTTTAGGTACCCATCCAGTTGTTTAGGTACCCATCCAGCTGTTTTAGGTACTCATCCAGCTGTTTTAGTTACCCATCCAGCTGTTTTAGGGACCCATTCAGCTGTTTTAGGAACCTCTTCAAATGTTTTTTGTACCCATCCAGCTGTTTAAGGTACTCATCCAGCTGTTTTAGGTACTCATCCAGCTGTTTTAGGTACCCATCCAGCTGTTTTAGGGACCCATTCAGCTGTTGTAGGTACCCATCCAGCTGTTTTAGGTACCAATACAGCTGTTGAAGGTATTTGTCCAGCTTTTTTAGGTACTCATCTAGCTGTTTTAGGTACCCATCCAGCTGTTTTAGGGACAAGTCCAGCTCTTTTAGGTACCCATCCTGCTGTTGAAGGTACTTGTCCAGCTGTTTTAGGTACTCATCCAGCTGTTTTAGGTACCCATCCAGCTGTTTTAGAGACCTGTCCAGCTGTTTTAGGGACCCATTCAGCTGTTTTAGGAACCTCTTCAAATGTTTTTTGTACCCATCCAGCTGTTTAAGGTACTCATCCAGCTGTTTTAGGTACCAATCCAGCTGTTTTAGGTACCCATCCAGCTGTTTTAGGTACTCATCCAGCTGTTTTAGGTACCCATCCAGCTGTTTTAGGGACCCATTCAGCTGTTGTAGGTACCCATCCAGCTGTTTTAGGTACCAATACAGCTGTTGAAGGTATTTGTCCAGCTTTTTTAGGTACTCATCTAGCTGTTTTAGGTACCCATCCAGCTGTTTTAGGGACAAGTCCAGCTCTTTTAGGTACCCATCCAGCTGTTTTAGGGACAAGTCCAGCTCTTTTAGGTACCCATCCAGCTGTGGAAGGTACTTGTCCAGCTGTTTTAGGCAATCATCCAGCTGTTTTAGGGACTCGTCCAGCTCTTTTAGTTACCTATTCAGCTGGTGAAGGTACCTGTTCAGCTGTTTTAGGTACCCGTTCAGCAGTTTAGGTACCCGTTTAGCTGTTCTATGTATGTATCCAGCTGTTTTAGGGACCTGTTCAGCTGTTTTAGGGACTTGTCCTGCTGTTTTAGGGAACTGCCCAACTGTTTGGATCATGGTCCAGCTGTTTTAAGGACCATTTTAGCTTTTTTAGATATCCATTCAGCTGTTTTAGGTACTCATTCAGCTTTGTTAGGGACCTGTCCAGCTGTTTTAGGTACCCGTTTAGCTGTTTTAGGTATCTGTTCAGCTGTTTTAGAAACCCATCCAGCTGTTTAAGGTACCTGTCCAGCTATTTTAGGGACCTGTCCAGCTGTTTAAACCCTTGGAGGTCCCTTAGTGCATTTTTTTGTGCAGACAGTAGTGTGTTTTGAATAACTTTGGCTGTGCTGATTCAATTCCTTTAATTTTTTGCTCCGGTGTGTATTTTTGGGGAAGTTTACCAAAAATAAAACTTGATCCCTCTACTCCATTTATAACATTGCATAGACAAAAAAGGAACACTGAGGTCCCTAGACAGTTTTTTATGCCCATTGAGTCTCATTCAAATGACATTTTTCTAACAAAGCTAAAAAGTGCCAAAAATAAATTTTTTTACTCTACTTGTGTTCCTGCAGCCACCAGGGACTGAAATTCTTGTTTATACATTTTTCCACCAAATTACTTGAATTCTCTATAAATAGCAGGGCATTGATTCTAAATGCACTTTAGTAGTTTACAAAAAATACAGAGAAAACAAAAAATATTTTTAAGCTCATTTGTGACTCTAGAGCCCTCATAATTCACCCCCAAAAGAAACCCTCTGGACATAACACACAAAAAATTATTATTATTTTTTTTTTATAATGTTGACTTTTTTGACAAAACATGGCGCTAAAGTTAAAGTCCCAAGTATTCATCCCACACTGGTGAAATTACATCTCCGCATTTGACCCATCCCCATGGTGGGGAGCGGTGAGCTGCAGCTGTGGCCGCACTCGGGAACTATTTGGTGGTTTAGCCCCCCAATCCATCCCTTTAGTGCTGAATGTCAAGCGAGGAGGAATTGGGTCCCATTTTTCAAAGTCTTTGGTATGACCCGACTGGGAATCGAACCCTGATCTCCCAGTCCCGGGGCGGACACTCTACCACTAGGCCACTGGAGCTGGTAAAGGGGTTAAATCTCAAAAACACACAATTGTTTTACATTGTTTGGTGAGGACTGAAGCTAAGGAAAGAATTTGTGTAAAAAAAGTTTTGACTTTTGAAATATTATATAATTTTTATTACACTTTTTGTTAAAATGCAGTTTTTTGTGCGAAGGGTCCCCAATGTAGCTTTTATTAAAGGAACCTCCAAGGGTTAAGGACATGTTCATCTGTTTGGATCATTGTCCAGATGTTTTAAAGAGTTGTTAAACTGTTTTAGGTATCCATTCAGCTCTTTTAGGTATTTGTTCAGCTGTTTTAGGTGCCCTTTCAGCTGTTTAAGAGACCTGTCCAGCTCTTTTAGGGACCTATCCAGCTGTTTGGATCCTTGTCCAGCTGTTTTAGGTAAGAAAAGTAACAGAAAGACTCACAGTCATCAAGGTCAAGCAGAGACATCTCCTTCTTCTCTTTCTTGACAGGTTTAGAAGGGGGGTTCGATTCAGCTGCCTGGAGAAGATCCACAAAGACCGACCTGAATACTTGCCACCTTTCAAACATCTGGATGCAACTGGCACATTTTTCTATAGGTCAGAGGAATGTCTTAGTCTGTGTTGGACCTTAGAGTTCTGTAGGATGTGTTTTGTTTTTTGGGGGGGGGCAGTACCATGTTGCATGTGAACAGGTCATCAGTACCTTCTTTTTCTTTTTGACTTCTGCTTCAGACTCAGAGTCTTCAGACCCCGACCGGCTGCTTTCTGAATCACTCTCCTCCTCATTGTCTGACTCCGACTCTGAGTCACTCTTGTGCTGTTTGATCCTTTTCTCAGGCTTCATGTTTTCTTCTTCGCTGCTCTGTTCACTGGATCAGACAAACACAAACAAACACAGGTCTAAATCCCAGTCATGTATTTGTGGGCTGGAAAAGATGCTGATGTCAGTACAAGGATTGTGGCTTTCATCATGTTTGAAATCCCTGCTGAACGAGAAAAAGAAAGCTTTCATGTCTGGAAATAAGGAGGAGCAAAAATGTGTACAGAAAGAACTTAAACACAAAATAAGACAGGCAAAAGACAGCTACAGGAGGAAGCTGGAGAATCAGCTGGGGCAGAACAATGCTCGTGGTGCCTGGAGAGGCCTCAGGAACATCACAGGTCACAGTGGGAGGAGTGGTGCCAGTGGGTCTGCTGACGGGGACCAGAACCGGGCCAATGAGCTTAACCTGTTTTTTAACAGATTCGACTCCACCCCCCCACTGCTGCTACAGGCACCACCAACACCCCCCCCCAACCACCTCCAGTCAGCCAGCCAACCCCCCACCTCCCAAATTCACACC
>SSNS01000707.1:76000-112056 GCA_006937985.1 Aphyosemion australe | reverse complement strand
AGAAATAGACCCACTTCAATTTGCATATAAACCAAACATGGGGGTGGAGGACGCCCTCATCTACCTGCAGCACCGGGCTCTGAATCACCTTGAGATGCAAAAAAGCACTGTGAGGATCATGTTCTTCGACTTCTCCAGTGCCTTCAACACCATCCAGCCGTGTCTACTGCAGCAGAAGATGAGGGGTGCAGGAGTGGATGAACATCTGACCTCATGGATCACCAACTACCTCACCAACAGGCCACAGTACGTGAGGCTGCACAACTGTACATCTGAGGTGGTTGTGTGCAGTACTGGAGCTCCGCAGGGTACAGTGCTCTCACCCTTTCTCTTCACCTTCTACACCTCGGACTTCACCTACAACACCAGCAGCTGTCACCTCCAGAAGTTCTCTGATGACTCAGCCATCGTCGGCTGTGTGTCTGAGGGGGACGACCAGGAGTACAGGTCAGTCATCATGGACTTTGTGGACTGGTGTGAGCGTAACCACCTTGGCTTGAACACCAGTAAAACAAAGGAAATGGTGATTGACTTCCAGAGAAACACTCCTCCTCACTCACCAGTAAACATCCAGGGAGCAGACATTGAGGTGGTGGACACCTTTAAGTACCTGGGTGTTCACCTCAACAGTAAACTGAACTGGTCCCACAACACAGATGCTCTGTATAAGAAGGGCCAAAGCCGCCTCCATCTCATGAGGAGGCTGAGGTCCTTCGGAGTTAACTCCCAGCTGCTAAAATCCTTTTATCACTCTGTTGTTGGCTCTGTTATTCATTCTGCTGTGGTCTGCTGGGGTGTAGGCAGCTCTGACCGAGACAGAAAGAGACTGAACAAGCTAGCTACCAAAGCTAGCTCGGTTCTGGGCTGCCCACTGGATTCTGTTGAGGAGACGTGTGAAAGGAGGATGCTGGGGAAGATGACCTCCATCTTAAGAAACCCCTCCCATCCACTGCACTCCACTGTGGAGATCATGGACAGCTCCTCCAGAGGAAGACTGAGACATCCCAGATGTAAAACTGAGCGCTATCGTAGATCTTTCATCCCCTCTGCTGTAAGAGTGTAGAACTCCTCAGTTTAAGCTGTGCTGGTATCATCCTGGTACACAATAACACCAATGCTATATTCATGTGTTCTATACTTGTGCAATACCGGATTCACATTGTTGTCTGTGTCTCTTACAGTATGCTGCATAGTGCTGGTACCAAGTTTGTTTTTATCTTTATTTGTGGTTTTTTAGTGATCTAAGATTACAATACTAGATTACTGCCTATGTGTATATACATGTATCCTTGTTTTTATCTTCTTCTAATTACCTTTTGAGTGATGGTGCTGCTGTGACAAGTGGATTTCCCCACTGTGGGATCAATAAAGTCTATTCTATTCTATGTTTGTCTGAAATGTAATAACTGAATAAAATAAAGAGAGAATGATTCAGCACCTTTCACTTTCTTTCACTGGTTTCTTTAGAACTTTCTTCTTGTTCTTCTTTTCCTCCTTCTCTTCCTCAGACTCTGAGCATTCATCACTCTCTTCACTCGCTGAACTTGACCTGCTTTGTTCGCTGTCTGTGCCGCTGTCTGAGCCACTGGCAGAGGCCGTCTCTGGAACAGAAAAATACAGGGTCAGAAGTCAAGAAGGTCTCTTATCACAGACATTTCTGATAAAAAATTATCAAAGAGAGGACAGGAAACCCCTCCAATACTGCTTTACTAAAATAAAGAGTAGAAAATGCCAGATGATACAAAACCATTTTGGATGAACTAAGAATATTTATGCAAGACAAAAATAAACATTGTTTATTGTAGGAGCCTCACACCAGCTGTTAAGCATGGAGGTGGGAGTATCATTGTTTGGAGCTGAAGTTGGTCTGTTGAGTGGATGTTTCTTTTGTTAACAGGGACTGTCAAGTTTTTACAGCTGAAAAGGGTCAAATTAATTTCTTATCCTGGTTCACATACTTTTAATTACATTTTCAATGATTATAAGTGTCATTTGTCTGTCTATGTAATATTCACTAACCTTATGGTGAACCTGCTGTTCACCATATTTTACTGATCATGTTTCAAAGAAATGTAAAAAATCACACAGCAGAATCACCTTTTAGCATTCCACTTGGATATTTTACACATTGGAACTAAACCATCAGTGTGTTTACATGCACATCAGAAAACCGAAGTATTGCCCTAAAAAGACTCATGTCGTTTTTTTAAAGTAAACACGTTAGTCTGGCTGAAGGTGAACTTCTTCTAATCAGGCTGAAGCACCCAGATAATGCGGTAGTTATCTGAATTCATTCTGCATGTAAACGGGTTAGTGTTTCTCAATTCCGGTCCTCAGGACCCCCTGTCCTGCATGTTTTCCATGTCTCTGTTTGCCTCCTCAGGAGAACATCAAGTGCTGCAGATGCCTGTTAATTACTCATTCATGTAAGTCAGGTGTGTGGCAGCGGGAAACACTGGTGTTTGAAAGGGCAACATGGAAAACATGCAGAGCAGGGGGTCCTGAGGACCGGAATTGAGAAACACTAGCCGAACTGAACCAATTGGATGCTCGCATAGTAGCACTCGTCTGATAATATCACCGCCACAATGTAACACGTGTAACACCATCAAACAGTGCAGTACATACCCAATAAGATGTGCTGCAGCGTTGTTGTTGCCATACCTTCATCCACTGTGCATATTCTGTTTCAATTCCATCTGCTGTACTCCCACCAGCGTTTGTTTACTATTTGTGTTTTTACAAGCTAACCGGAACCATGCCCGACATGAAAGGGCGCATGTTGCCACCTACTGTATCGGAGTGGAACGATCTTCATTTGAGACTTCAGTTTTCTAACGCGCATGTAAACAAGGAGAAAGACTCCCAGCTTATTATCATAAGATTGACCTGGATCAACTTAGATGTTGATAATGCACATGTAACCGCGCTGCATTAGAGTGGGTGTTGTTTTTGCAGAACGGCTGTTAAAATGAACAGACTTTTGACTATTTTGACTCATTAGGGTGAGGTTAGGGTTAGGGTTGGTGGGTCATGGTAGATGATGCCACAGGTTACCACTGTCAGCAGACTCTGTTGGCCCAGATTCACCCTCTGAGTCAGAGTAGAATGGTTTCTCCACTTTCTTCTCCTTCCTCTTCTCACGGCTGCTGCACTTGGTCCATTCAGGCACCTGCCAAAGGAAACAGAGTTCCAGATGTCAGCTGTCAGCTCTGCCTCAGTTGCCCCTCAGCAAGCAGTGTAAACATGGGCAGATTACAGCAGCGTGGCCATGAATGCTTCTGCCTGGGCATGATGCAGCCAAATGAAGCCACCCACTGCTGTAGCAGGTATGTGTATTAAGATCTCCCCGTTGGTGGGAAAGAATCAGTTCAGATGCTAATGGTTGTATGGAGCCAACAGGAGGACATGAGCACCAGGTGTTACCTTCATGACCATTTGCAGAAATGTTTTTTATAAATACAGGGAGCAGGTCCATTAAGAGAAGTGATGTCTTTGAGCAGGGCTGGATATCCTCCACACTTTACCCAAAATGCAATTTGGTGTTTCTGCGACCAGACTCATTAAGTAGAACTAGCTGGTAATGAGTGTGGACACCATCACAAACTCAACAGCTGCTAATACAGTGGTTCTCAATTACTTCCCATTACGCCATGTTCCAGGGAACATCATTTTTTTCACGTCCCCCCCCACACCCCCAGCTCCATGGCAGTCATGTACACACACACACACACGCACGCACGCACGCACACACACACACACGCACGCACGCACGCACACGCACACACACACACACACACGCACACACACACACACACACACACACACACAGCTGTTGATCGCCTAGAGCTCCTCACTGTAAAAGTGACTCACAAGGTGAAAGATTGTGCCCTTCTCTTCCTATCATGTTTATTTTGAGTAACAATTGCATAATTTCTCATTATTTCTTAATATTCTTATCTTATTATGGCCCTTGACTTAATTTGTATGTGTGCACCATTCCACTTCCTGATATTGTGAAACTCACTTGGCAATAAAATATTTCTGATTCAGATCAGGGCGTAGCCACAGACATATATATCATACATATAGCATACAGTTCGCTAACCACCAAACTAACCACGTAGCTGTTATTATATAACCACGGTTATATAATAACAGGTTTATTTGTTGTTTTACACTGAACAGACCCAGGTGCATCTGCATTCGTTGTAACTTCAACAGCTCTGATGTTATTTATTATTACTGTGGAGCTGTAGTCATTTTTCAACAGTCCATCTTATGCTGGACTGAGAAGGAAAATTTATTAACAATTTAGCTCCACCAAGCAGTTTCTTCACCAGCTGCTACTGGGGTTTTTCCTCATTTCCTACGGTATTCAAAGTTAATCCAGGGGTTATGAAGACTTCGTTTTATTCTCTCATCTTTGTCTGCCGACAGCTGGCTGTTCCCTCTGCCCCTGTGCTCTGTTTCTGTGTGTTTACCAAGGGGCAGCATTTTTTTTTTGGATAATCAAAAGTGCCAAAAATTGCAGTTCCATCCTCATTCGCTAGGGGCTGGCACCAGAAATGAGCAAATCCTCATTGATTCCTTCACAGCAGAAATAAACATGTTTACAGCCTGGTTCAAAAAAACATTCTATATTTAATAGGTCTAGTTTACAGTCATGACAACTCTGAGAGGGAGGGGGGTGAATTTTTTGTAAGTCTCCTGTTTAGGTGAAATTAAATGCTTGAAATGAGGAATAATTAGATTTGATTGACAGCTAGCATGAGCGTCAGAGCTAGCGCTAGCACCTAGCTCCGGGAAAGGCCTCAGCCTTGGCCAGGGGCGTAGCAAGCTTTTCTAAAGTGTGGGGGATCTCATATGTATATATATATATTTATAAATGATTGGCTTAATTAACTGAACTGTATTGGAATGTTTAATTTGTGAAGTGCCTTGAGACAACTCTTGTCGTGATTTGGTATATAAAATAAAAATTCCCATCTCACCCTCCACGGGTGTCTCATCCTTCCAAACTCAGGTCCTCTACCAGAGGCCTGGGAGCTTGAGGGTTCTGCGCAGTATCTGATTGTTTTGTCTAAGGGTGTTCAGACCTATGCAGAACAGCAGTGGGGACAGGGTGTCTCCTTGGTATATGCCACATTTGATGAACACCTTGGGATTCCCCCGGAGGAGCTGGCCCAAGTGGCTTGGGAGAGGGAGGTCTGGGCCTCCCTCCCTTACTCGTGAACAAGACCCTGAGATACTTAAACTCCTCCACTTGGGGCAGGACCTCGTCCCCTCCCTGGGCTGCCACCGTATCCTTGTGGAGGGGTTTGAGTGTCCCAATGATCCTAGGAGCTAAGTTGTCTGTGGCTTTATGCCTCTGGTAGGGTCACCCATGGCAAATAGGTCCTAGGTGAGGGATCAGACAAAGCGAAGCCCAAAGACCCCTTATGATGAATTCTACAAATGAAACAATGTTCCCTCGCCCGGACGCAGGTCACCGGGGCCTCCCTCTGGAGCCAGACCTGGAGTTGGGGCACATTGGCAAGCGCCTGGTGGTCGGGCTTTTACCCATGGAGCCCGGCCAGGCATAGCTTGAAGAGGAGACGTGGGTCCCCCGTTCCCACTGGGCCAAAGGGGTCGGGTGTAGTGTGTGTTGGGTGGCAGTCAAAGGCAGGAACCTTGGCGGTCTGATCCTCAGCTACAAATTTGCTACAAAATGCGATTTTTAAATTAGAATTTTTTTATCATTCATTTGGCTAAATCTTTTGTTTATTATTTATTTTTTGTCTGTTTTGTACAAAGCTGAAGTTGGTTCCCTTTTGTAGTTTCCAATTCGGAAAGGTCTATTCCAACTAATTTGTCCACTCCCAGCATCTTTAATCTGTTCTAATTATAAAATGTTTTATTTCATGGGTGATCAAATAGAATTCTTGAAATAAACGTAGCCTACTGTTTATAAACTTCACCCTATAGTGTTGGATAAATATGTTAACATGATAATCTAAACTCACAATAAATAAGTAAATAAAGTTGCATTCTTTGAATTTTCACTAATCAAATAAAGGTTTCACAAATTACCAACTATCTTATGGATTTTGCTGTTAATGTGGAATTATCTAGTTAAGGTTTGAATAGTCTAAGTGTCGTAGATTTTGAGCTGAGCCATTCTAATGTGGCACAGATGCAAAATAAGTGCAGAAATCTGTTTCCTTTGAGCTTTCACAAATCAAATAAAGGGTTGTCTCTGTCAGTGCGCCCCAGGGCAGCTGTAGCTACGATGTAGCTCATCCCCACCAGCGTGTGAATGTGTGGATGACTAATTGTGTTGTGAAGTGTCTTGGAGGGGTTGTAGAACCTTAAGAAGGCGCTATACAAATACAGACCATTTACCATTTAAAAAATCATAAACTGTCTTTTTAAATGGTTAATGGCCTGAATTTGAGATAGCGCCTTCTAGAGTCCTAGAATCCCCCCCCCCCCCCCCTTAGTTCGCCTTGCACTCTTTCGATTGTTCTCAAAGAAATCCATTCCACTTGATTCACTAGAAATTACTCAGTCAGCTGAAATCCATTCCATGACTGACTGACAAGGTTGTCAATAAAGTTAAAACAAAAAACAAAAAAGACCGACATGAACCATCAGTGCAGGCTTGTTGAAGCTCGAGGAGAAGTGATTCCTGCTATTGCCATCCCACAATAAGCTGCTTCCATGCCTGATCCCTCCACAGTCAATGGACATCAGGAGATTTCTCACAAAGAAGCGTAAAGTAATAAAAATGTCCCCCTATATGACCGGTTTTTAGTGGAGTTAGCTGGTTAGTGAATGTAATTCATCAGGTATGCTCCCTGGCCATTTAAGCATTTATTAGGCAAACTGGAGAGGTATTTCTGATCAAATCTGTTGTTCTTAGTAAAAATTAACGTTCCAGATAAACACAATAGCTAAACGGAATTCTTACTAGGAGAAACTCTCACTTTAAATACCTATAATTCAGCTGTTACTAGTAAAACATCTTATTTTAAATAAATAAAATGAAAAAATCTTCCAGCTATCAGTAATTTTATTTCCAAATCTGAACATACATTTAAACTAGTACTATTTTCATTTCAGATAAGCAGAACTTCAGTCTGAAGAACAATTAGGTTCTTGATCTGTTTCAAACAGTTGATGTCACTTATTTCATTTCTCCTGTTCTTAATACTGTTGTAGCCTAAACAGTTATAGCCTTTATAAATATAGGCTAGTAAGTTCTCGCGGCGGCCCTGCAATCAGAGATCTGCGAATCTGCCACTCCATCCTCCTGGAGGCAGCCCAGCGATGCAGGCGACCGGCTTCTCCTGTCTCCTGGCCGGGAACAGCTGCTAAACGCAGGCGGCCAACCGCTCCCATCTCCCAAGGCAGCCGAGTCGCACGGCCGCCTGGCTTCCACTGGAGGCTGTAGTCTGTGGAGCTCTCTGAGTTGGAGCTGTCTTTTGAGTTGCTCAATCGCGTTTTTATCACTTAAAGTGCCTGAAAACCTCAGTTGGCTTCGTATTAGCTCCGGTAGTTTGTAGCTAACCCGGTTGGCAGGCTCCATGTGGCTGTACTAATTGAGAACCACTGTGCTAATGCATCCTGACAAGTGTGAGGAATCTCCTGCTAAAAGAATCAGTTCTTTAATGGTTACGACACAGGAAGAGGTTGTCGTTGTTTCAGGAGGCTTTTGGCTCAGCCAAGCACAAAACAGCAACTACATAAGGCGGGGGGGGGGGGGGGGGGGGGGAGCACTCAGGAGTTTTAGCAGCTATGTGGGCCGAGGCTTTGAAGACATGTGGCTGTTCACTGCTAACTGACTCACGCTTGTTAATGTTGTGACTCGTTCAAGCAGCGTAAAAACCTGGCAGACGTGGAACAGAAAAAAGAGTGGGATGCAGATGGGGAAAAAGGAAGGAGACGTTTTTTAGGAAAGTCCAGAAAGCAAGAAAAACAACCAGAGGAAGTATCCAGGAGCTACGGATCAGAATGTGTGAACAGTTTGGATAAAGAGACAATGGTGAAACCCTAGATTTGATCAAAAGTATGTCTACTAAAACATTCAATATAACTACTCTACACTGTAAGTCAGCAACGATTAAATCAAGAGTTAACAGTTAATATTCTTAACTACAAACATTGAAACAGGATTCACTCAGTGAGGAAATCTGCAGCAAGAAAGCTGATGGGAAATAAATGATGGGAATGGAGCATCACTGGTGCAGCAGCCGACAGGAAGAGTGAAACCACTTCACACAACATCACAAAGCTGTGATGTATTCAAAGATCAAATCACAAATATCCATTTAGGTGTAGGACCGAAAAGTAAAGGATCAGCTGGGAGAGCTAGCTCTTGTTTTGGTGTTTTAGACGGGGTTCTGACATTAGAAGGAAAAGGTGAATAAAGTTTGAAACAAAAGTACAGACTTCTTCTGAGCTGCTTCCCAGATCAGGATCTGAGCTAATCTGTGCCTAAAAGGTCTTTTTGAAAAGATGATTATCAGTTATATATCACCATCAAGTCTCACCACATACAGACAGAAATCTGATACACAAGTTATGAAAGTAAACAGCACTGCACTCGTCTGAATGAACCTCTCTCCAGTCTCCCAGCAGGCCGATCCGCCCCTCTCCGGTGTTTATCACCTCCTCTGTCTGTGGAGGCCATCCATGTGTAGAGGGAGACAAGAACCTGTCAGAGTGGAGGCTTCAGAACATATCCCCATCTACCCTACTCTACCCCTATCCACCATGAGCTATACCATCCACCCTAATCAATCCCAATCCACCCTAATCAATCTCAATCCACCCTACTCTACCCCTATCCACCATGAGCTATACCATCTACCCTAATCAATCCCAATCCACCCTAATCAATCTCAATCCACCCTACTCTACCCCTATCCACCATGAGCTATACCATCCACCCTAATCAATCCCAATCCACCCTAATCAATCCCAATCCACCCTACTCTACCCCTATCCACCATGAGCTATACCATCTACCCTAATCAATCCCAATCCACCCTACTCTACCCTCATCCACCCTAATCTACCCCACCCAACCGAACCTAGCCCCAAACACCCTACTCTACCCCAATCCAACCAAATTTACCCCTATCCACCCTGATCTATCCCCACCCACCCTACTATACCCCCATCCATCCTACTCTACCCTCATCCACGCTAATCTACCTTGATCCACCATAATCAATCTCCATCCACCCTAATACACCTCCATCCACCCTAATATACCCCATCCATCCTACTCTACCACCATTCAACCTAATCTATCCCCATCCACCCTAATCTAAACCCACCCACTCTACTCTATCCCAATCCATCCTACTCTATTCCCATCAACCCTAATGTAACCCATTGACATAAATTTTCCCCAATCCACCCTGATCTATCTCCATCTATCCTAGTTTACCCTCAGCCACCCTAATCTACCCCCATCCACCCTAATCAATCCCAATCCACCCTACTCTACCCCCATCCACCCTAATCTATCCTCATCCACCCAACTCTACCCCCAATTCACCCTAATCTACCTTCAACTACCATACTCTACCCCATCCATCCTCATCTACCCCATCCACTCTAATCTACTCCCATCCACCCTCATCTACTCTCATCCACCCTAATCTATCCCCTTCTACCCTAATCTTCTCCCGTCCTCCCAAATTTACTTCCATCTATCCGAATCCATCTCCATCCACCCTCATCTACCCCATCAAGCCTAATCTATCCCATCCCCCCAACTCTATTCCCATCCACCTTAATCTATTCCCATCAGCCTTTCTGTAACCCCATCCACCCTAATCCACCCCATCCACCCTAATTTACTCCATCCATTCTAATCTACTGCCTCCATCCACTCTACTCTACTTCATCCACTCTCATCTACCCCATCCACCCTATTCTACTCTCAATCCACCCACATCTACCCTCATCTACTGTCATCCACCCTAAAATACCAATTTATAATCTAATCCACCCTAAAAAATGAGCCTGTTATTTGCTAATTTCACTTTTTGCAAGGAATACAATTCTCACAACACATACAAGAATCAAAAAATATACTTTGGATGATTAAAGTGACTCATTCATCTTGTTCATTTATAAGAATCCCTTCATGTGTGAACTTCATGTTTCATAACATAACCTGTTGCATTATCATGAAACCTGCTTCAGAAAACAAGGGGCAGTGGTTTCACACGACTTCACTAAAATCACAAACATGGACACTTGTGACAACAAAACCTAGCCTTGAGGTCATTGCCTCAGGCTGGGTTTGGTGTTTGTGTTCAGGGCACACCGCTGCACCGATGGCACATGGAGGAATAGGGTATTCTACAGTTGACGTCACCACACAAAGGCTTCTGGGTAGGGTCATACTCATAAGCCGCATTAACAATAGAAAATATACAGTTTCAGAGCGCTTTGACATCAATGTGAAGGCACAAAATGGAGGAAGTTGTTTTGATGGAGAAAAATATACCAGAGAGCTTTTCTTGATGGCGACCCTGATAATTATCGATCACCAGAACTGAAGCGCTAGCTCAAATGTCACGGTGAAAGTAAAAACTAATCCGTTAACAACGCTGCCTCTAACTCTCCGTTAACAACCCTGCCTCTAACTCTCCGTTAACAACGCTGCCTCAAACTCTCCGTTAACAACACTGCCTCCAACTCTTCGTTAACAACGCTGCCTCTAACTCTCCGTTAACAACGCTGCCTCTAACTCTCCGTTAACACCGCTGCCTCTAACTCTCCGTTAACAACGCTGCCTCTAACTCTCCGTTAACAACGCTGCCTCTAACTCTCCGTTAGCACCGCTGCCTCAAACTCTCCGTTACCACCGCTAACTCTAACTCTCCGTTAACAACGCTGCCTCTAACTCTGCGTTAACACCGCTGCCTCTAACTCTCCGTTAACAACGCTGCCTCTAACTCTCCGTTAACACCGCTGCCTCTAACTCTCCGTTACCACCGCTGCCTCCAACTCTCCGTTAACTACGCTGCCTCCAACTCTCCGTTAACTACGCTGCCTCTAACTCTCCGTTAACAACGCTGCCTCTAACTCTCAGTTAACAACGCTGCCTCTAACTCTCCGTTAACAACGCTGCCTCTAACTCTCCGTTAACTACGCTGCCTCCAACTCTCCGTTAACTACGCTGCCTCCAACTCTCCGTTAACAACGCTGCCTCTAACTCTCCGTTAACAACGCTGCCTCTAACTCTCCGTTAACAACGCTGCCTCTAACTCTCCGTTAACAACGCTGCCTCTAACTCTCCGTTAACATCGCTGCCTCTAACTCTCCGTTACCACCGCTGCCTCTAACTCTGCGTTAGCACCGCTGCCTCTAACTCTCCGTTACCACCGCTGCCTCCAACTCTCCGTTAACTACGCTGCCTCTAACTCTCCGTTAACAACACTGCCTCCAACTCTTCGTTAACAACGCTGCCTCTAACTCTCCGTTAACACCGCTGCCTCTAACTCTCTTTTAACTCCGCCGCCTCTAACTCTCCGTTAACAACGCTGCCTCCAACTCTCCGTTAACACCGCTGCCTCTAACTCTCCGTTAACAACGCTGCCTCTAACTCTCCGTTAACAACGCTGCCTCTAACTCTCCGTTAACAACGCTGCCTCCGACTCTCCGTTAACTACACTGCCTCCAACTCTCCGTTAACTACGCTGCCTCCAACTCTCCGTTAACTACGCTGCCTCCAACTCTCCGTTAACAACGCTGCCTCTAACTCTCCGTTAACAACGCTGCCTCTAACTCTCCGTTAACAACGCTGCCTCTAACTCTCCGTTACCACCGCTGCCTCTAACTCTCCGTTAACAACCCTGCCTCTAACTCTCCGTTAGCACCGCTGCCTCAAACTCTCCGTTACCACCGCTAACTCTAACTCTGCGTTAACACCGCTGCCTCTAACTCTCCGTTAACACCGCTGCCTCTAACTCTCCGTTACCACCGCTGCCTCTAACTCTCCGTTACCACCGCTGCCTCTAACTCTCCGTTAACAACGCTGCCTCTAACTCTCCGTTAGCACCGCTGCCTCAAACTCTCCGTTACCACCGCTAACTCTAACTCTGCGTTAACACCGCTGCCTCTAACTCTCCGTTAACAACGCTGCCTCTATCTCTCCGTTAACAACGCTGCCTCTAACTCTCCGTTAACGCCGCTGCCTCTAACTCTCCGTTAAATACGCTGCCTCTAACTCTCCGTTAACAACGCTGCCTCTAACTCTCCGTTAACGCCGCTGCCTCTAACTCTCCGTTAAATACGCTGCCTCTAACTCTCCAGGAGGATGTTTTTCAAGAAGGCGAGTGGCTCTGAGCCCTAACGTGTCATATGGGCAGGTGAGTGGTTGCGCCAGGTGGAGCTGCTGCTGAGACTCTGGAGTCCAGTGCAGTGCAGCCACATAGTACGGTAGCAGCTCTACAGCCATCAGATGTGGCTGATTCTAGATTAGATTAAGATTAAAGCCATCAGCTGTCACACACACTGGTGTGTGGTGAAAATTGTCCTCCGCATTCAACCCATCCCCGTGGGGAGCGGTGAGCTGCAGCTTTGCTCGGGAACTATTTGGTGGTTTAACCCCCCAATCCAACCCCTTAGTGCTGAGTGTCAAGCGAGGAGGCATTGGGTCCCATTTTTTCAAAGTCTTTGGTATGACCCGACCGGGATTCTAACCCCGATCTCCCAGTCCCGGGGCGGACACTCTACCACTAGGCCACTGGAGCTGGTGCAGATCAGTGCAGAGCAGAGTTTTAACCTGAAGATGGAGAAAGAATTATGGTTTTGGGCTGAAATATTAAATTTTAGTTGCACTAAACTCCCAAAACAAGGATTACACATGTCTACAGCACTATTAGACACTCATCTATACAGGTTATCAGCAAAAACAGCTGATTTAGGCTCACTCTTTAACTTGTTTCTATTAAAAAATAAGCAGGAAATGATGGTGATGTGTAAACCTGGAGACTCTGGATGTTTTTTACGAGGTCCCTGAATTACTGCAGGTGCAGGCCTAGCAGCTGAAGTCTGCTCCCGTCTCCTCACAGCTGCTATCGGCTCTAACAGCTGAGAGTATGATGAGGGCGGGGATAGTTGCTGCTGCCCAACAGAAGCCAGTGCAGCAGGGAGGATGAGGGACTTTTTTAAAAGTTAAATTTCTTTTGTTTAAGTTGTTTTTCTTTTTTCTTTCACCATTCAGAAATGCATGCTCTTTCCTCCCCTGATGGAGGACTTTGGTGAAACATGGAGCCCAAACAGCTGATCCTGAAGAAGCTACACAGCACTGAGTGAATGGATGTTGCTCAGTGACAGAACGACCTTTGTTATATTTGAGTTAGTTTTATGTAACAAATGTCCCTCTGAAGCACTGCTCTGGGGCAGGAGCAACCTGTGCCCCCCTCTACGTTCTGAGACCCTGGAGAGCACAGAGGGCCCCTGTGTCTCTGTATGTTACTGTTCCCACTGCACGCACAGACTCCTTCACCTCCACGTTGCGCACGGAGGGGTCGGGGGCAGCTTCAGGCCAATCAGGCAGCTCCTGGTAGCCCCCAGCCTTGGCATTTAGCAGGTGGGACAAAGAACCCAACTGGAAGTGGTCTCGATCTGCAAAAACACCATCATGTCATCAGCGGCGCCTCCAACACAGAAACATGTGACCAAGACAAGCTGCACATGAAATAAATAATAAAATTATATAAATAAATAAATAAAACTTCAAAGGCTCCTGACATCATGGAGTAAAACACATACTCAAATGATGTAACCCTAACCACCAAATGTATCCTGTTTTTCTACACTTAGTTTTAATAACAGATTCATTATCATACAGAACACAGTAAACAATTATCCGCAGCAAATATTAGTCATAGTCAAATAGAAGTAAAAACTATGGTGAAAGGCGTTCACAGTGAGGCAGACACCTTGTCTACTTTTAAGACTAGGCTCAAAACTTTTCTATTTGATAGGGCTTATGGTTAAATTCTGATGTTAGTCCAGGTTTAGACGAGTGGGGAGGAGAGGGAGGTGGAGTGTACAGAGGGGACTACTGTCGTTAAAGACTTTTCTCCCTGGCCCTGCCTCCCACATGCCTCCATCTAAAAGGCTAGGTTATCCTGAGTTATCTCTGTAGTTATGCTGCTATAGGCTTAGACTGCTGGAGGACATACTGACCACTTTCCACACTCTGCTACTCTCTTCTACCACCACTCTCTAATTGCATTATTTCCTGTTATTTCAGCTGTTAACTTTATTTTCTCTCTAAGTGTTTTTCTCCCCAGAAGAAGCTACACTGGCGTTCTGCTGAGCTGTGGTGGCCTCATGGAGGGGGCCATCGGCTGGCACACTGCTGCCAACCACTGAACATTCTCCCTCTCCTGATATTACATCCCACTTTCTTTAACATAGAATGTGCTACTATTAGTTCACCTATTGAATTAATTATAGATTCACTCAGATAAAGACAATAAAGTTTCTCTTACTCTTACTAAATAGAACTTCTACTAAGAAATCACAGTGTAGCCATAGAAACACTACTTGATATATGTGGTGTGTGTGTGTGTGTGTGTGTGTGTGTCTGCTCTGTCTTCTCAACTCCCCAGTGAGTCATGGTGGATGGCTGCTCAAACATAATGCCTCTTGTCATGATTAGGTGCTATATAAATAAACTGAATTGAATTGAAAGGCATGAAATAGTGATGAAGATTATGAATCGTTTTAGAGCAGCAGTGTATTTGACAATTCACACTTGTTGGATGCAGGCTGTTTTCATTTAAAAACCAAGATCAGTTCTATTTTCCAATTTTCCTATTCCTATTTTCTATTTCCACATTTTCCAAAAACATTATGATTTTTATGACACCCAAAAATGTGGGTGTGGTTTGCCTCCATGCCCCCCACCCCCAACCCCTCCAACACATAGAAACGTTTAAGAGTCTAGGAAACTGTTGTTTTGGTTATATAAAGAACTGTAATAAAGTTTATCAACTCTTACCAATAGTTTGAGGAAGTGGATTCACTCATATTGTCACAATGCTTTTGTTCTTATTTTGTACACAGAGTAGCAAAGTTTTGGTTTTTTACCTTGTTTGCTGACAGTTTCGGTGTCACACAGTCACCGTCTTCAGAGCTTCGCTGGTGTTGGCTACACTTAGCTTTTATTTATGTCAGGGGTCTCCGACCTTTAGGAGAGCGTGAGCTACTTTTACACCATGAAAGTACAGAAGAGCTACTGCCATACGATTTATTCACATGGATACTTTCCATGTGTGAATATGCTTACTATGTTAACATGCATGTATTAACTAGTTGCTTTCCCTGTTTCAATCCATCAATATTGTGAAAACAGTAAAATAGTGACATTCCTGTTTTAAACTCAAACTAAACATATTTAGTTTTTTAACTAATCAGATTCTTTCAGATAATGAAATACAAATCTACGTTGTGTGAATGAGCTGATATTTTGTAGAATGGATCAGTAACATAAATGTTTGAGCAGACAGGAACAGCTAACCTGTTCCTCTTCAGTCCCTGACCCTGTGTCCTGCTGGAGCCAAAGCAGCAATGGCAGGTTTTATTAGAGTTCAGCTGTTTAGTCAGAAATGAACAAATACTTCCAAAAACTATAGAATGACATTTAAAGAACACTTAATGTTCTTCATATGGCATTTACTACAAAACCTTTCAAGTAATTATGTTGTGTTATGATTATTTTTTCAAACAATGCAACACAAACATTCTCATAAAATGAATAAAGCTGAAGATATAATAAAATACAAGCTAAATGTGATGAAAACACAAAATTCTAAATAGTTTGAACTGAAGTAAAAAATATAAAAACAGAAATAACATTTCTTCCTGCTTTCCTGATTCATTTACAGTTTTTTTTACAGACGCTAGGACCCATTTCTCAATACTTAGGTCACGTTTGCAAAACTCTTCAAACAGTGAGCACAACAGAAGTCTATGTGGGCTAAACTGAGGATCAATTATCATTGTTTTGACACAAAATGCATTCAATGACTACATCTCTCAAATTTCATGAATTCTTTTCTCACTCAGACACAACAACTGCCAAAACTCTTTGTACAAACAGGCCATTTAGCACGTGCTTACATACTGTTTACAAAACTGTTAAACTTATGTTCAAAACAACATGATGCAAAACTGAATAAGAGCAACATTCAACAGCAATATTTGATTGTAACATATTTTAAATCTAAAAATGCAGTTTAACCAGCCACAGCTGATTCTCATAGATGAACATCTGCAGGTGTTACTCTTTCTATTTCATTACAAAAGTAGACAACTGCTGAATAGGTTTGTATTGTGATGTAAACATGGACCCAGCCAGAAACAGAGAAGTGGCTGAAAGAGAAAGAAGAGAGGCTGGAGAGGGCGAGGAGTACGTATGCGTGGTGGAAGAAGAATACGAGGAAGATCAAGAGCTGTAGTCTCAGATGAGATCAGAGCTACTGTAAGTGATCATGTAGTACATCATGGTCTCTCAATGAGAGAGGCTGGTCAGAGAGTGCAGCCAAATCTGCAACGCTCTACAGTGGCATCTATTGTTAGAGTTGTCCAGCAAACCAACAAGTAACTTGTATTGTTGTATTTTGGAATTACGTAGTGCAAAAAAATAAAAATAAAAAAAACACATAAAATACTGACGAATTCTGCATCATGTCTGATTCATTCCAGTAACATCTGTTGCAGTTATAAACAGAGATGTGTCCTTGTTTAACACAAGAAAACACTGTAAAGCTACATGTTGTTAGTGTTTTTTAGCTCATTGTTTTGTGTGTTTGTCGGCTGTCAACCTTTGCTAGTGTTCTGGAAGAATGAGTTTATCTGAGACCTGAATGAAGTGTTTTGGTAGTTGTAGTGCATTTTGAATGTGAAATGAACTGCTTTGCCAAGCTGAAAGTCAGTTAGGAGAACTGTGTGAAGAGTCTTGCAAAAGTGACCTAAGTATTGAGAAATGGGTCCTAGCGTCTGTAAAAAACTGTAATCATTTTTATGGTTGTTTGCTCATGAAAGTTAAGTTTTGCTTCACTAGTGAATATCTGCAGGTAAAATGATGCTTTGCTGCGTTTTCTGTTGACAATATTAAAATAAGGTTGGAGGTTTGTCCTTTTTCTCTGCAGCTGATCCGCGCCTCTCTCTCTCGCTCCATGAGAGAGAGAGGAAGAACTTTCGCGATCGTGTTTTATTACTAAATGATACAATCAGCTGAAACAATTGAGGGCAATGTGTAGAAACTAAATCACAGGAGATGTCCAGAAAGTTTGGAAACATGTTCATCATGTGTTAATAAATGAACAGCATTTAATTTCTGTTAACGAGATTTTACCGCAGATAGGACTTTACTGTCGCCCAGAATATTTCATTGAGGATGTTTTTCAGCTCAACATCAGACTCCTGAAACCCAAACCAGGTCTGTAACTGACGTCACCCCATGTCTTCTAGAAGCACGTCTCCATCCACCCGCAGCTCCAGCCACTGAGATCAAAGGTGACAGAAACAGGGATCTGTGCTGGGTTAACCCCCGCAATTAATCTGCGTATTTCCAGTAGAACACGTTTGCTGAAAGAATTGTGCAATAATCAGATTTTTATTTCACTTCCACAAAATGCTGATTTTAGATTAGATATTACAGAAAATGGGGACGGCTTGCCATCAACTTTTAAAGCCGTCTCTCGTTAATTACAAGTCAGGCAGGATGGCTCGCTGGCTGCTTCCAGGCAAGCGACTGTCAAGTGCGTGTTGAGGTACCAGTAGCTCGCGAATGACATGTTGGAGACCCCTGATTTATCTGCAGGCAGTAGGGGACAATGTTGCCCTCTACTGACCGCGCAGCACGCCGAAACTGTCAGCAAACAAGGTAAAAACCCAAAACTTTGCTACTGTGTACTGTACAAGATAAGAACAAAAAACCATGGAATCCTGCAGCTCATATCAGCCTAATGGAAATGCCAAAAGAAAGGACCAAACTTTTCTCCACAAATAAAATAAAGCTGGTTTTGGTCAAAGCAGACTTTTGATCTGCATAATTAACATTAATCTGGGATAAAGTGAGCTAATAAAACCTAAACTCTAACTATTCCCAGTGCCAGTCACACTGAAACGAGAGTCTGCTGCTTTCTTCATCATTTATTACCAGTTATCTCTGTGTTGGTTATCTTGTTCTATTTTTTAGGGATCTAAACACCAAAACTGAACAAAGAAATAAATATTGGTCAGAACTTTCAGGTGTAAAAACAGAAAAACTAAACACAAGCTGGACTGTGTGACTGTAGTCCTGGTTGCCAAAGAGACAGACTCACTGGTTTCTATACCTTTAAATGGAGACTCGAGGACAGGTGCAGGTTTGAGAGCGAGGAACAGTTTCTTGGCGTACTTGCTGAGGGCTCCACTCTTCTCAGTGGGCACTATGAGCTGGCGAATGAAGCGCGCCCGGTCACGAATGTCATAGTTCTGGTCGTATTTGGCCAAGTTGAGGACATACTGTGTCAGCAGTTTGGTCTGTAGGGAGGGAGGACCATTAGGATGGAAAAAGTTTAGGACAAGAGGTTCAGGAGGTCCTTCCCTAATTTTCCCAGTGTTCCAGGCGACTGGATCTGAAGGTGTTGACACCCATATTACCTCCAACCCTTGGGGCATCAGAAGCATAAAAAATGTGGGGGTGGGGTTACTCCCCCATTAAAATTCTAATGAAGTAGAGGCCATTACCTGCATTCCGGTGCATTTTAATAGGTTGTTAAATTATAATTATATAAGTATTTTTTTAAATTAACAACTGAAAAAAGTGAGCTTTAAAAAAATAAAATAATTATTTATGAAATAACATCAATAAATAACAGGAAATGAAATGTTTAGCATTATTATTATTATTGTTGTTATTATGTTAGAACTCAGTGGTCCTCTCATTGTCTGAATTTTGGGAATCTCTTGGACCATGGATAAACCACTGTTTAATGCACTAAATATTAAAACCACCAGTTAACATTTGTTTATTTTATTCTTGCTCAATAACAGCAGGTAGCTCCTCCGTCACCGTTGCCTCCATCAGATCAGATTTATTTTATTTTAATCATCCCTATCCGCATTGACGGAACCGTTTTGCTCTCAGACTTCTCCATCACCTGGACAGTGCTGCAAAGCAGTTCTCCGCCAGGACAACAGAGGGCGTAGCGCTTTTCTGGGGTATTCTGTCATGTATCCGTCCAAGATAGTGCCTTTACAGTTTATATTGTGCTTTTTTGCATCTAAGAGACTTTTTAACACGGACAAACGTGTCCCTCATTCTCCTCCACCTCTTCATGCGCTCGCCACCTCTAAACCAGGTTTCCCGTCATTTCCGTCCACGAATAAAAACGCTTGCTGCGCATCTTTATACTCCTCCAGTCACAGGTGAATAAATGTTCATATTTTCGGAGTTTTACCGCAAGGTATTCTTCAAGCTGCTCCGTGTCTGCCACTAGATATCGTTGGCTCTCTTTTTATTTTTTGAGGCGGCGATGGCGGAGCTGGTGATGTAGTTAAAGAAGCGGCGTGCTGGCCAATCACAAGCTTGCGCGCTCCGTCTCGTTGGACGGATGTTTAGAAAAAAGAGCTCGACCTTGCATGCCTGCTGGAGAGCTCTTGCAACGATGGATCATGGCGGTCCGTCCGTCCATACTGACAAAAACGGACAAGTATAAATTAGGCTTTAGTTTTGGCCAGACAGGAAATCAAACATGTGCGAATATCATAGAACTGAATGCCCTTATTGTCAGTATATAATGTACAAGAGATTAAAAGAACAACTCAATTCTGGTGCGAGACATGCAAGTTACAAAAGTAAGACGAGATAAAAAGATTAAAAAATAAAACACACAAGATGTTATTTCCTTTTTTTCTAGACTGTCATAAGTGTAAAACATCCAGAAACATTCAAAAGAAATCACACTCAGATTTCCAAACCCTAACCCAATCCCAATAACATCCCTCCCACTCCCAGCAGGTGCTTTGTAAGGTGGTGGTTCTAAACGAACCAAAAAAACCATCACAACGGTGTAAGGTGTTTCCACTCCGTCACTGACAACTCCCAGAAAACTGTAAAGTTTCAGATCCCTGACAGCGTTTCCATGGTGATGCAGGTATTTTCCCCCTTAATTCACTTCTCCAACTCATCTTTGTTTCTGACCATATTGTCAAATGTGGCGGCTCACGGCTGCGTATTGAGAGATGAAGTTCAGTGCTGGTCATGTGACCTAAAAGCCCTTTTTATAAGACACACCGTGCCGGCAAATCAGCATTATATTACTGCAACGTGTGTCTTATGAACGCACCATGGCAGTATCACGTTGCGGGAATTTTGTGGCATTCGTGCCGCCACGCTTGATAGTAATATTGCGGCTTCACCAGTCTTATAAACGCACATTAAGCCTTGGCGCAACAGAGATGTCATGACCACGTGATGAAATAATGCCGAGCTCCGACTGGGAACTATATAGAAAATGAAAGTAAACACGCCATACTTGCCAACCTTGAGACCTCAGGTTTAGGGAGACATTCAAAAGGGCCCGGGGGGGGGGGGGGGGGGGGGGGGGGGGGGGGGGGGGGGGGGGGCTACACTCACAAGTGAAAAAAAATCAAGTTTTTTATTTGACATAATAATTATAAAACATTAGGGCTAAAGGAGATGGGACACAATCTTAGCTGCCCCAGATTTTGTCCAGGAAAACAATAATCCCCAGACTGGTATATATATTTTTTTACTTTATTGATAATCACTATACTGTAGATAATTTATTGATGCCCTGGTTACACCACGTTGTAAATGGGGCCCATATAGCATATATGTTGATTGTTTCACCTCCTTTGATCAGTGCATCATTCAGTAGATAAAAGAATTTTATGATTTTCTTTCCTTAACAGAATGGACACTTAGGGAGCATACAGTCTATTCTACACATTATTTAAATAGAAATACAAGAACATTTTTTTTAGCCTATGTGAGTTATCAGACTTCCAACTTAGTGTCTTTAAATGTATATTTTGGCCAAATCCACCTGTTAAGATGCAGCAATGTTTTTCCACAGACCTGCAGTGTTGTGAGTTTCATGAGCCCACCGAGTTTAAATAACTTAGTTCTGCTCTTGAGTATCAACAGTGATGCTCATAAACCTTTAGATGGACTTAAACTATTATGCTGTTGGTTTAAAAAGCAGGAATGTGATCCGTTATTAGGAACCAGGCAGCAGAGAACGTAATTGACTTTAAAACATTCGTCTTAACTGTGTTAAAAACCGTCAATTATTTCATTTATCTGCCCAAAGTCGTGGCTTTTTCACTGATAAGAAACTTGTTAATAACGCAAATATATTTTAATTTAGCCTCGGCGCTCTTAGTTCTAATCATTTACTTCCTTAACGAGCGGCTGAGCGCTGCGCGCTCCCGCTGCAGGAAAGTGCAGAGCAGAGCCGAGTAAAGTTAGCTTCCCACCCACGAATGGTTAGTGCTACGTTTGTGCTGGAAGCTGCTGAAGATGGTTTGATGAGCACCATGCGCGCTGCCGCTGGAACACAGACAGCAGCAGCGGTTAGGCAGAAATTTGCAGTGTTGTCCGGGTGGAAATCGGGAGAAATTCGGGAGAATAGTGGCGGCGGGAGATTTTCGGGAGGGGGCGCTGAAAATCGGGAGTCTCCCGGAAAATTCGGGAGGGTTGGCAAGTATGAAACACACGCTTAAGTTTCATTTTGTAAACAGAATTAGCTGAGATGATAAACTGGAGCGATGCAGAACTCCAGGAGCTTCTCTCCGTTAGATCTGCAGCTCAGACCATCTGACAGCTCACTGGGACGGTGGAGGACACACACCTGTAGCTGATTGTGAAAAAACGTAACGAGCGCAGCTTCGATCGCAATAAAAAGCAAGTTATGTCCAAGATACACGGAAGTCCGTGACAGTGCAGAGACCACCCCCATACCTCCTTTATGCCACCATCGTGTAATCTTTTATAAAACGGACATGATTGCGAACATTACCGTCTCGGTCTGAGCTCTTTTAAATGACCTTATGCTCCCAGATGCCGGCTCGGTATTGTGGCAAATTGGCGACATTGTTTTATAAGAAGGGCTATAGTGACAAATCAGCTGCTAGTCAGTGACCAGAGTTTGCAACGATGCAGGACATGTTTGAACCACGTAGGACAATGTCCTCACGGGCTTCAGATTTGTATCCATTTAAAACTGGGTTCTGTAGTGACCTCTGACCTTTACATATTATACATATTTTCATTGTGACAATAATCTGTTGACATCATTTTAAAAAAGAACCATCAATGTGATTTTCTGCCAAATTCATAAAATGAGGATTAAAGTCCCTCTGCTTAGAAAATAAACCAACAGAGTTTATTAGGAAATAATCAGAGATCATATAATTATTAGAATTTATTATGAAACACCAGAAACAACAGAGTATATATGAAACTAGTTCTAAATGCTATTGTAGTCTACTGTTGCTGTTCCTTTAAGAGAGGCTGGTTGAAATGAAACTGAAAGTTGGAGATGCGGTTTTATCTCAGCTGTTTGTTAAACTACTCTAATAAACCGCCGTTAAGGACAAAACTCATTCTGTCTGGCGTTTTTGTTCAGCACAAATATCACAATAATAACAAATGATCTTAAGTTACCTCGCGTTTTTGGTAAATGGTAAATGGCCTGTATTTGTATAGTGCCTTCTTAGGGTTCTACAACCCCCCAAGGCGCTTCACAACACAATCAGTCATCCACCCATTCACACACATTCACACGCTGGTGGGGATGAGCTACAACGTAGCTACAGCTGCCCTGGGGCGCATTGACGGAGGCGAGGCTGCCGAGCACTGGCGCCACCAGTCCCTCCGACCACCACCAGCAGGCAAGGCGGGTTAAGTGTCTTGCCCAAGGACACACAGCAGCATTCTCTGGCCGGAGCCGGGATCGAACCTGCAACCTTCTGATTACTGGACAACCCGCTCTACCTCCTGAGCTACTGCTGCCCTGTTTTTAATAGGGCTTTAATTAAAGCTCACGGTGCGCTGCACACGGAGTGCAGATCAAATGCTCGGAGGAAGCGCTCCTGCAGCAGCTGCTGCTGACACGATCTCTGATGGATTATTGAAAAAAATGTCTGTCACTGAATCAGAGCAAATTATCAACAGTCTGCAGTTTCTGGTTTTCAGGAATTTTCTTTTTTTTGGCAAGAGAAGAGGAACGTCAGTCATGTCCGACTGGCCGACGTGCACAATCAGTGTATCAGAAAGGTCAGACAGAACTAAATGTAAATTAAAACGACACATTATTTAAAAAAAACTTGTTTCATATTGAATGGGAATCTAAATTTATTTCAATTCCCACTCTTGCCCACTCCCGTTGATTATTTTTCCTGTTTTGTCCCAGTAACATGATTATAAATTACTTGACTCCCATTTCACGGGAATCCCGCAGGACTCACGTGACCCACTGGGATCCCAAAAAATTGTCAGCCTCTACTACGCACCAGTTCTGTCGACTACCCATAAGTTGTTTTCCTTTATTCTGGAAATGCAGCTCGTTCCCCTTCAAGCTGTGTGCCGCGGTTCCTATATTCTGTCCAAACCCAGCGTCAGCCACTCTGCGCTTGGGTCATACAACACGCTACATTCAAACTCAGCCTGCTCAGTCCAGTCCCAGTCAGATCCTGACAGCTCAGCCATTGATTAGTCCAAATGTTTTTCTAGATGAAGCTAAAGAAGAGCCTGTGGTTCTCACCTGTTTGGAGTTGGTGAGATACAGCTTGGCAGCCAAATTGAGGATCTGTAGTTTGACAATGTCCTCCTCATTGGTGAATGACTTGGCCATTTTCCTGAGAACATCCGGGGCGATCTTTGGAACATGCTCACAGTATTCTCCAATCAGCCACAAGATGCTAGCTCGCGCCATCGGCACCTGTAAACAGGTGAAATGTAAACATCTACAAACACATACATTATTAGTGTCAAGTACTGAGCTAGGCCAAAGAGACAGGAAGGGAAATCTGAAGGTTAGTCCCACCTGGATATTGTCTGTTAGCTTGGCCATGTGTTTGATGATGTCACTGTGCTTCTCTGGTTGCATCTGCAACAGTTTCTTGATGACAACTACAGACTCAGCTACCACCAACTCTGTATAGAAACGTAAGACACATTTGAAATCTTTGTGGATTGTTTCATTAAAGGTCAACTTTACTCATATTTTAATACTTTTGCAGTGGTCTCTAGTAGGAATGAACACCTTGTACTCTGGGGGAAAAAGCTTCAGTGCACCTGTTTGAGGACATAGAAATCAGCTAGAGGAGAAAATGGCAGAAAACAGGATTTGGAGTCTTATTTCTTGATATGTGGACATCTCTCCTCTGATTGGCTAACAGCAAAGCGACTCTACTACTGACTCCATTTACGCAACGTTGATGTCTTAACTGTTAGCTTCTACTAGCCCAGACGTTCTCTGCTGTTTCCTGAACGCTAAACCAACAACAGTCTTCCCCGTTGTGAGTCAAGATGGGTGAATCCATGAATGTTAAGGGACAGTGTGACGTAGATCTGTCGGGATTTTCTAATCTGTCTATTTTCTATCAGAAGCTAATGCAGGAGATAGGTGGAGGAGACTATTTTCATGTTCAGCCTGCATTAAAAACATCATTTTCAAAAATAATAAGTAACAAATGGTTTCTCAGTAAACCTGGGCCTGTATTTATCAAACGTTCGTAGAAACTGCCCTATATTCCCTCCTACGAATGGAATTTAGAATGTGTGTACAGTCAAAATCCTGATTTATGAAACATGCGGTGGCCTCTCGTACGCATGTTCCTCCGCAATCGTCTGATGATAAATTCCACCTGTGTGTACCCATGTGCTTGTGCCCGTTCACTGTCATTTATATACAGAAACGCCCTCAATTAACCATATTTGGTCACACTACATGCACAGCTCATGAGGGGATTCCCTGCGTTTTTTCCCAAAAAAAAAAAAGAAAAACTTTATTGACAGCGAGATCAAAGCACTGGATGCTGAAGTGCAAAAGAACCAAACAAGTTGCAGAGGTTGTAAAGGCGGTTGGGACAGGGGAGAGGTCCCCGTCTGAAATAAATAAAACATTGAGTATGATAAATCGTAGAGTTGTCATTTACATTTAAGGAGTCGTTCTGTTTGGAGTTAGTTTTATTTGGAAATGTCTGACACTGCAGCCTCTTCTGAGCTGTCATTCAGTCTGGTTACCTTGACAATGCATGTATAATCAGGGAGCAGAGGAGGTTCTGGAGGTTCTTATAGTTGTAAAATGGGCCAGCTCCTCCGGGGTAATCCCAAGGCGTTCCCTGACCAGCTGAGAGACATAATCCCTCCAACGTGTCCTGGGTCTTCCTTTGGGTCTCCTCCTGGTTGGACGTGCCCAGAAAACCTCACCAGGGAGGCGTCCAAGAGGCATCCTAATCAGATGCCTGAGCCACCTCAACTCTCGATGTGGAGGAGCAGCGGGTCTACTCTGAGCCCCTCCCACATGACCGAGCTTCTCACCCTATCGCTATAGCCCCCTTCAGACAGGCCATGAAAAACGGAAATGTTCGGGACTCTGTCTGTAAGACGTTTGTGTCTGAATACAAATATCCGGTAAACCTTTTCCTGAATTAGACCGGACGAAGCCCCTAGTAACAGGACCGGACTCGTCACGGACAGGGTGGCTGCTTCAGACTGGTGAGGTCGAGTTCCGGACAGGGAGGAGGAGGAGGAGGAGGGGAGCGGGGGACGCTGGTGCGCACCTAGATTACATATATCACGTGACTGGGAAAGCAAAGTTTTTCAACACGTCTTACCAGAAAACTTCGACACTTGGTCGTGAATGTTTCCATATACGCCAGGTAGCTCGCTCCTGTAGCATGCGGCGAACCATGGCAGCTCGCCTCCTACGGTACCGTCTCCTGGAAGCGCGACGGAGCGCATCACAGCGCTTCCGTGATTCCTTTATTAACCATTGAGCTTCATCATCCAGGTGACCAGGTCTCTTATGCGTCTTCGTGTGCGCAGAATTGTTCTTAACGTAAATCCGATCAGTGAGAGGAATTCTATCACATACTAGCTTTGTTTGGGGAGATGACGCATGTACGCCCGCGGCATTATGCAATATCTGGGTACAGCCTTCCCACCCCCTCCCCCGCAGACATCTGGAACTTTTCCTTTTTTGCTGTGTGACGGCAGCCGAAAGGACAAGTTCCGGTGCAAACGTGGTGTGTCTGAAAACACAGTTCTGGTTAAAGACCGGACTGAATTGTCCACACATATTCCAGAATGTCAATCTGAAAAGGGCTTAAGGGAGAGCCCAGACACCCTGCAGAGAAAACTCATTTGAGCCGTGATCTCGTTCTTTTGATCTCTACCCAAAGCTCGTGACCATAGTTGAGGGTAGGAACGTAGATCGACCAGTAAATCGAGAGCTTCGCCTTCCAGCTCAGCTCTCTTTTCACCACAATAGACCGGTACAACGCCTGCATCACTGCAGATGCAGCACCAATCCGTCTATCGATCTCACGCTCCACCCTTCCCTCACTCGCGAAGAAGACCCTGAGATACTTAAACTCCTCCACTTGGGGCAGGACCTCGTCCCTGACCTGGAGAAGGCATTCTACCCTTTTCTGACTCTCGGATTTAGAGGAGCTGATTCTTATCCCAGCTGCAAACCGCTCCAGTGAAAGCTGGAGATCACGGTCTGATGAAGCCAACAGGGCCACATCATCTGCAAAAAGCAGAGACCTGATCTTGATCCTGAGAAGCTGGCTCTTGGTAAGAATAATCTCAAAGTAAATAAAGTCATCTAGATAAAGGCCGTACCGTCTCGGTTGGACAGCAGCTGCACCAGACCATTCAAACACGTGTCCCTCACTTCACTGATGTTAGTAGCACAGCGGCCGATAGCTTCAATTGATGCTGCCACAAAGTCTTTATCCATGCTTTTAATGTATGTCTGCCAGGAAAAAAAACATTAAATAGTTACTCCTAACCATCTCTCTGTTAGACTTGCAGTCTTTGCTTTTGTAAAACACATTGTTCATTCCCCTTCACCGTACCTGGAACTCTCTCAGTATGGTGGAAATGTTCGTCTCATTGGCCAGATTTGTGAGAACCTCCAGCTGTAAAAGACAACAATCAATCTCACTTATCTCCTCAAACATTTTGCTTAACAGAATAGAAAGAGACCTTCAGGATCTTGATCTGCGTTGGGTCAGTGGAGCGGATGTAGAAGCTCTTTAGGTATGGTTCAAACATGCCCTGCAATATGGGAAGAGCCCACAAGTTTTTTAGCATTAGAAGAGCTGAACAGGCACTAGAATAAATGAGACCAAAAAGATCAGCTTACACGTCTTTTGATGGTCATTGTTGCCACATTCTGGAGGACGACGAACTGGACTTCACTGAAGGCAGAGACAGAAGCAGGTGAGGCTAAACAACTGTCTTAATGCTAACTCACACGGTGAGGTGTAATGGAGAAAAATTGATTCTTCTATTTATTTCTATTTAATACAATTCTACAGTGGGACAATATTTCTGGGATCAGAGAAGTTGGGGGTTACAGTCATAAATGTTCTGTCTCACAATGGCTTGACCACAACATAGTTGCTGGTGGGGGGGGGGGTGTTGCTTCTTTTCCTTTTGATGCAACCCCTTCCTCACCAGATAACACTGTTTGACCATCTTTTGTTTGTTCTCTCACTTGGGGGGGTCAAGGTGGGAAATAGTGTGGGAAGTCTCTGCTGGGCAGGACACACTGCTGGGACTGCTTTGGGAAGAGTCTCTGCTGATTGTCTCCTCATTCTCATATTGCAATATTGGAATTAAAACCTTTTGATTGAATCATGGACTGCTTTCTCATTACTTTATTAAAAAAATCCACAACAAAGGTCACCATTATCATGAAGTACCTTATCTTATTAATATATTTTTCCAATCAGGCTTTGTCCCCTCCATTTTCAAACACACTGTTGTTGAACCTATCCTTTCAACAGAAACAGTTTTGCTTAATGTTTCCAATGACTTCATGATGGCTGCAGACAACGGGGAATTTATAGTCTTATTGTTGGATCTTTCTGCAGCTGTTGACACTGTTGATCACAGCACCTTAATTAACATACTTGGTGACTCAGTGTGGATCTCTGGAACTGTTCTAGACTGGTTCAAATCATGCCTTTCTAACAGAAGTGTTAGGATCTGTATAAACCAAAGCATGTCAAATTCTACACATCTGTTCTGTGGGGTACCCCAAGGCTTTGTTTTGGGTCCTCTTCTGTTTTTACTGTATACATTCATATATATATATATATATATATATATATATATGTGTGTGTGTGTGTGTGTGTGTGTGTGTGTGTGTGTATACCCTCTTGGACAGACATTTAATACATTTCATATTGTCTTCTAACATCTGTATACACTGTACTCAATACACTGTTGTGTAAAGCGCTTTGGAGTCCTCTAACTCTGAAAGACGCTATACAAGTGCAGGTTATTAATCATTTATCTATATGTGGATGACATTCAGCTTTACTGCTCCTTTAAAGCTCTCATTCACACATCTCAATAAATTTGCAGTGGTCTCAAGTAGGAATGAATGCCTTGTGGGTCATTCTCTGTGTAAAAAACATCTGGCACGTGTGTTTCAGGAAGTTTAAGCAAGGGGGGGCATAAAATAGCAGGATTTGCATTCTTACTCATTATTAAATTGGGACCTCTTGAATTGGATAACAGCGATGCAGTTCTACTATTGTCTTTGTTTGCTTTGCAACTTTGATGTTTTATCTCCACAAATAACACAAACCTGAAGGAGTTCTGCCATGTTGTGGAGTTGCTGATGCTAATGGTTAGCTTTTACTAGCCGAGACATTCTATGCTGTTTCCTTGATTCTAAATCAAAAACAGCCTTCCTCGTCGTGAGCCTAGTTCGGTGAGTCCATGAACGCTAACTTACAGTGTGACGTAGATCTGTGTGGCTATTTCTGAGAGCCACCTTTACGAGCAGCTTACGATAAAACGTATGGAGCATGGCTTCAATCGAGATAAAAAACAAGTTATGTCTAAGCTAGGATGACCATGACAGCGTGGACACCACCCCCTCACCCCCTTTTTGTGCAGTAGTAGCTCAGGAGGTAGAGCAGGTTGTCCATTAATTGAAAGGTTGTAGGTTCAATCCCGGCAGAGAATGCTGCTGTTGTGTCCTTGGACAAGACACTTAAGGCTACTTCACACTGAAAGCATCAGCGGCGCGGAATGACAGCGGAACGATTTACTCGCGACAATCGTGGCACTCCAGTGCACACCGAGAGAGTCAGCAGCGAAGCGAATTCACCGCCGCGCTCCTCGCTCGACTCGCGAGATCACAAGATCCCTCGAGACTTCAAAGATCACGGTTTGTTTATGCCGTCCGCCATTAACCAAAAAGAAGGAAATGATGTTTGATATCGCTGTTTGATGTCATATATAATGTTTTTACTCACCACTGCCAGGATTAAAGCCATGAAAAACACGCCGCTGCACTTTTCTAACGATGCGGTAGTAAATAAGCCGTGAGTTCACACGTATTGACGTAATCTACATAGATATGAAATCGCATCGCTGTAACAGACTTTTATTTTTGACATTACCAGGCATTTTACACTGAAACCGAGTGTGATTTCCTGTCTAGCCCTATGTTAACTGCGGAAATTGACGCATCCCAGAAGCGGCACGTGGCAAAAATAGAACCCAATCCTATCTTTAGCGGTGTGGCGCGGTGTGCCACTTCTGGGACGTGTCTGGAAATTGCCGCGTTGCGGCTGGTTTTTGTCACCCCCATAGACTATAATGAATTCTATTTGAAGCGGCGACGTTCCGCCGCCGTTCCGCGCCGCTGATGCTTTCAGTGTGAAGTAGCCTTTAATCCACCTTACCTGCTGGTGGTGGTCGGAGGGACCAGTGGCGCCTGTGCTTGGCAGCCTTGTCTCTGTTAGCGTGCCCCAGGGCAGCTGTAGCTACGATGTAGCTCATCACCACCAGGGTGTGAATGGGTGGATGATACACTGTAGTGTAAAGCACTGTGGAGTCCTCTGACTCTGAAAGGCACTATGTAAGTGCAGGTAATTTATCATTTATCCTGCCATCGTGTAATCTTTTGTGAAAAACACATGATCGCGCCTAAGGGCATAGGAACCGGGGGGACATGTCCCCCCCAATATTGGAGAAACGCACATTTGTCCCCTCCAATAACGTGGAGGTGAAAAAATTGTATTTTGTAATATTTTACTCACAAGCTTTTATTTTGAAGGGCACAGTGGTCTTGTCGCTGACATAGCCCCTCCCCTGTCAGACACAGACAGCAGCAGCTAAGTTTAAAGGAGTTCTTTCTCATGGGGGAGAAAAGAAAGAAAGGAAATGTGAGTTGGTAGTCATTTTCTCCTGGACTGAATATTTACTGCTTTAGTCTTATAATACATCTGTTTACACACCTCTGTTTATATGTATAAGTTAATATATTACACATTAGTATTATTAAGCAAACATAAAACGGTATTTTTCTCAGATTAAAAATGTCAGCGTTGTCCAGGAATCGAACCCAGATCAGGCTACTGCTTGGAATGCAGCTATGCTAACTGCCATAAACACACTTATAAACAAACTGTTTCATTTAAAGCTATTTTCTAGTGACCAAATAATATTTTGTATGTTATGTATCAGACATGGTTGGGATATCCGTTATCTGGCCATTTTGTCAGTTTGCTAATATTTTAGTTAGCTAAGTTTATGGTAATGCTAGGGTGCTAATGCTAGTTTTGTCAGTCAGTGCGTTTACATGGGCAGTATCAACATCTAAGTCGATCTAATGATAATAAGCTGGGAGTCTTTCTCCTCGTTTACATGCGCTTTAGAAAACCAACCTCTCAAATGATGTTCTTTCCACTCCGGTACAGTAGGTGGTGACATGCGCCCTTTCATGTCGGGCATTGTTCCGGTTAGCTTGTAGCAACTCAAATAGTAAACAAACGCTGGTGGGAGTAAATGAGACGGAATTGAAACGGGATATGCACCGTGGATGAAAGAATGGACAACAACAATGCTGCAGCACAGCTTATTGGTACGTACTGCGCTGTTAGATGTTGTTACACGTGTTACGTTGTGGCGGTGATATTATCGGACAAGCTCTACTGCGGCCGCGTCACTTCCGGAATGCGAGCGTCCACTTGGGCCAGCTCGGCTGACCCGTTTACATGCAGAATGAAGTCAGATTACTACCGCATATCTGGGTGCTTCAGCCTGATTAGAAGAAGTTCACTTTCAGCCAGACTAACACGTTTACATGCATTTAATAAAAACGATGTTAGTCTTTTTAGGGCAAAAGTTTGGTTTTCTGATGTGCATGTAAACGCACTGAGTGACTCAAACTAGAATTAACCATGTTGCTGTTTCTCATATCCATCAGGATAAACTTGACTTAAACAAGAAGTCAATTTGTAAAAAACTTGTGGCTGCAAATGTCAGGAGGAACAATAGTTTTTAACCATTTGTTTTGCATGGCACTTGTTTGACACTGAACAAAAAATCACTTAGCACTCAAATTACTGAATGCATTCAAATGTTTTTTTTCCTTTACAATTAGCCTTTCGCCAGCCCCGCCCCCAAAACAGCTATTGTCCAATCACACATCATAGCAACTGTTACTGTCCGACAACTTCAAACAAGGTGGTGAAGCTAAGCATTAGAGTAGTTGTGTCTCCTTCGTTGCGTATTGTCAGAACCTCCTCATCAAGCTCAACCAGCAACAGCCAAGCATGAGTGCTCCCCGCCTGCGGCTGGGTGGAGCTCCGCCTCCGAGACTATCCAAAGGGCTCACTCACCTCTCACTCGCTTAGTCATCGTGTGTTCTTCATGCATGAGCTCCTCCTGGTCCATGTTCCGTCCTACCAGTCCCAGAGTAAACCTTACTCACAAACCAACCAGCCTAACTCCACAGCCACGCCACTTGACTCCTCTTGGTCACACCGCATCCCCGCCACCGCTCCTCGGATCCACGCGTCCCTAGACGCCGCCTCCTTCCAAACTCCCAACTCCTTGTTCCCCACTACGCTTCGCTCAGCGGAGACTACACGTATTTTTATCCCTCCACTGCATACTGTAACCCTTTTTGCCTCGATCTGGATGATATTGCAGAGGAATTGCTCCAAATAAGGTCGCTGACACGCATCTGTCTACTTCTTTCCATCGCGGCAATCTGCCGAGCTGGTCAGTGTTTGACCCACTTGGTTGTCGAACTTAGCAACAGTAACTAAGGGGGGCAGGGCTCTGTGAAAGGTCAATTGCATCTTTCCTGTAGAATAAAATATGTTAATGTAATGTAACACATAGTCACATAGTGTGCATAGGGCACCAAGTGGCCAGGGGGGGCATCAACCAGTCAGGAGCTAACCCCCCCCCACACTCGCGCTAAAGCCTGTGTCCCCCCAATATTGAACTCGTACCTACGCCCTTGATCATACAATATTACCGCCACAGACTGACCACTTGACACCATTGTTTTTTTAAACAGGCTTCAGTGAACTTGCTCTTTTAGGATTCTGAGTTCTATAGGGAGCCGAAATCATACGCATCTACTTCCAGACCATGAGTCCCAAAGTGCCAGAAAAATGAATGGGAGTCTATGAGAGGATTAAAATTATTTTTTGATCCTGTTTGACTTGTGTCATGGATTTCACATATGGTGACCGTGAATTTTAAAGACACATTTTGATGCCAAGAAAGCGTTTAATTTCGAACGGTGGCACAAGTTATTTTAGGTTTTGTGTGAAAAAACGTATAGAACTACAAATCTTTATCTCAATAAATTGACGTCATCGAACCAGACACAGAGAAGGGAAATTTAGTATAGCAAGCTTTGAATCCTTCTTCCAGGACAACAGGAGCATTAAACGTGAAGAAAATCACTATAGATCTGGCCATGTGGTAAGTAGCAGCTACCCTGGGGGAGAGAAGATTCTCCAACGAAACATGAAAATGTAATCTTACATTTGATTTTATTGTTTATATGTTTTAGATTTTATGTTTTTATTGTTAATATGATACAGATGTTTTATTGTCTTAGTTTTGGGGGGCATCAGGGGTGGCCAGCCTTTCTGGAGGGGAGTCAGTTTGGATAATAAAAGGGATGTGATTGGGTTAAGGGAAAAACCCCCGGAAATGGCCGGGGCTGTGGGGGCCACCATAGGCCCCCACTGGGGTCAAGGGGCAACTCCCCCGTGGGGGCCCAGGGGGCAAAGCCCCTGTAAGCTGGAGATCGTTCCTCAATTTTAAGTGTGTTGTTTTTTGTCTCTCTGGGGCATGTTTTCTTAAATATTGTCCCCACTATTTACTCACTGTAAGGTATTGAAACACATAGCTTTTATTGGATAATTACAAACACATGTAATGTTCAGGCACAACACTGCCATGTTGTACTTGTAAACTTTTCCCTCGGTTTGGTGCAGGCTGTGTTTTTGTTTCCTCTTGTTTGCATGGTTTGTTTTTCTGTTCTGTTAAAGGTTTGAAATTGGGCTGCAGCTATCAAATATTTTAATATTTGAATATTCAATTAAATCCTCTGTCGATTAATTGAATATTCGATTTGATAATGTTCCAAGTGAAATGAGATTGTGCTCTGCTGCTAAAATATGAAGTAAAACAACTAAATTATGAGGCTGAAATATCAGACTCTTATTATAAAAGGCTCAATAATATGTAATAAATTGTTGTCTAGCTCCCACTTTCCCATCTGATTTATAGTTAATTCATATTTTATAGAAAAAATTGACCTACTTAAGGTTTGTATTAATATCACTCATCATAGTCAAAATAACATCTAAATATCCACAGTTAAACTGAGCAGTAGAAGTTAATGTATTTCATTAACATGTTCAGTAGTAAGCTACTGGAAATGCTAATAACATTTAATTTCTACTGGTAACATTGTAATGGTGGCATGTCTATTATGTACGGGTTGACAATAATCCAGTTTAGATCATGTTCACAGACAGAAGCGTTTGTGAATTACATACTACAGTGGCTTGCCATAGCCCTGGAGCGGTGTTTGTTGAGCAGACTCGTAGCAACAACAACGTTACTCCGGTAGCTGCTGGCTGAGGCTCTGCTCCATAGCGCTGTAGACAGCTAATAAACAGGATGGTTGGGACTTTTCTTCCGCTTGTAGAGTTTAGTCATTCTTAGTTTTACGATCCTCGTGTTTTTTCAGAAACCCACTAGATCGTGAGTGTGCTAGCATTAGCTTTAGCCAATCTGCCCGTAGCTGCACGTTTGATCCCAAACTTTGGACCGTTTCTGCCTTTGTGTCTTTGCTGGTTTCTCTAAATTAACCACATTGTGCGCCAGCAAAAAGCATCTTCCTTACACAAAAACAAATACATTTGCTCAATAAAGTTCTGGGGGGAAAAGTAAGTTGAAAAGACATCGCATTGGGTGCTACGTCTAAAAATTGTTTATCCCAGAGTTTTTTTTCATTTTTTCCCTTCTATGATGTTGTTTGCTAGCAAACGGTCAGGGAACATGCAGGCAGTCTTGTTTTGAATCGATCGTGGGTGAAAATAAATTGCGACTTTTGAGGCTCAGACAAAGCCACCCCCCATATATATATGAAAACATTTCTCATCGAATTTGCATCAATCTCAGGGGTGCCCCAAATCCATTGAAAATTCCAGAAATCCAGTTAAAACCAGAAGAATCACATCCCTGTAATAAGCCCTCTTTAATAAACTGGATTTCATGTAACTGTAAGAACGTGACTGCAGTGAAAAGCTCCATAAAAACATGTCATGAAAAGATAGCTGCAACTGTTAGACGGCAGTAGAAACACACTATGACATTGGGTGCATTCAGACTTAGTCCTAATCTCTAGTTTTCTAAAGAATGGCCATTTAGAAAACTTCACTAGATGAGATAGTAATCACTAATAACGGTGGTGCAAGGACTCAAAAAAACTCACGGTTCGGATCATGATCCAGATCAGCACAAAGAAAAGAAAATGACAAGACAAAAAACTTTGCGCGCTCTTTATTTTGTAGAACACTTAGTGCAACATTTTTTCTGCTGAATTTGCAGCTTGCTATATAAAATAGGGATTACAGAGAGGTCCGACTGGTGATTAAATGTTAAAATGGCTTGCCAAAGAAGGCTCACCACCTGTGTGTCCTGCTTACAGATTTGTTCCCACCGATATTTCAGGTCCCACTATGGTAATGTAATAATTGTCCCAGGCATTTTGCATGCGCCTCTGCCTCCTGCCTTTCAGTGATCGGAGGTACGTGCGCGGCGCTGTGCCATCAGGCTGGAGGCACGTGCGTGTGTGCGTTCATTTTTGCTATTTGCATCATCATTGTATTTTACATGGAAGCCAAAATTCTCCCATACATGTGACTTAAATGATGCCGGTGGTTTTTCAAGCTCTTCTGCTCCTCCACTAGCCGTGACCATTGTTGTGCTTTTCTCGTTTGGATTGAACAGGTGGTGCCTCAGCCCTCCATGTGACCAATCCGCAGACCACGTGCGTGCCGAACCGTAGCGAGTGATCTGTGCAGATCACGGATCAACGATGATCCGTTGCACCCCTAATAAAAACTGTAAGACAGGAAAACACTTCAGTCCCTTTGAACCCTGATGTTGTGGTTCGAGCTGGACACCCTCCCTCAGAAGGAGATTTCTCCTAATGAATATCAGCCAAAGAAACACTGATGAGGATTACATTACAGATTACATGAACTCTCCCACCTGCTGACAGTCTGCAGGCAGTCACCTATGTGCTGTCTCTGCTTCAGGACTCTGAAGGTTTATTTTACTGCCGTGCTGCTCATTTTTCTGTTGCCATATCATCTACAGCTCTGATGGATTGTGTTCTCTCCTCTCCCATGTGGATCTATATTATTTACTATTTAAGAATCATCTTCATATTGACTTAACTTGCTTGTTTTGTATTTAAATTTCTGAA
>SSNS01000707.1:63500-73500 GCA_006937985.1 Aphyosemion australe | reverse complement strand
GAGTGTGTGTGTGTGGGTGTTAGGGTTAGAGTGTGTGTGTGTGTTAGGGTTAGAGTGTGTGTGGGTGTTAGGGTTAGAGTGTGTGTGTGAGTGCTAGGGTTAGAGTGTGTGTGTGGGTGTTAAGGTTAGAGTGTGTGTGTGTGTGGGTGTTAGGGTTAGAGTGTGTGTGGGTGAGTGTTAGGGTTAGAGTGTGTGTGTGTGTGTGGATGTTAGGGTTAGAGTGTGTTTGTGTGGGTGTTAGGGTTAGAGTGTGTGTGTGGGTGTTAGGGTTAGAGTGTGTGTGTGTGGGTGTTAGTGTTAGAGTGTGTGTGTGGGTGTGAGGGTTAGAGAGTGTGACTGTGTGTGTGTGGGTGTTAGGGTTAGAGTGTGTGTGGGTGAGTGTTAGGGTTAGAGTGTGTGTGTGTGGGTGTTAGGGTTAGAGTGTGTGTGTGTGTGGGTGTTAGGGTTAGAGTGTGTGTGGGTGTTAGGGTTAGAGTGTGTGTGGGTGTTAGCGTTAGAGTGTGTGTGTGTGTGGGTGTTAGGGTTAGACTGTGTGTGTCTGGGTGTTAGGGTTAGAGTGTGTGTGTGTGTGTGTGTGGGTGTTAGGGTTAGAGTGTGTGTGTGTGGGTGTTAGGGTTAGAGTGTGTGTGTGTGGGTGTTAGGGTTAGAGTGTGTGTGTGTGGGTGTTAGGGTTAGAGTGTGTGTGTGAGCATTAGGGTTAGAGTGTGTGTGTGGTTGTTAGGGTTAGAGTGTGTGTGGGTGTTAGGGTTAGAGTGTGTGTGGGTGTTAGGGTTAGAGTGTGTGTGTGGGTGGTAGGGTTAGAGTGTGTGTGTGTGGGTGTTAGGGTTAGAGTGTGTGTGTGTGGGAGTGAGGGAGAGAGTGTGTGTGTGTGGGTGTTAGGGTTAGAGTGTGTGTGTGGGTGTTAGGGTTAGAGTGTGTGTGTGGGTGGGAGGGTGTGTGTGTGTGTGTGTGTGTGAGGGTGTGAGTGTGTGTGTGTGAGTGTTAGGGTTAGAGTGTGTGTGTGTGTGTGTGTGTGTGTGTGTGTGTGTGTGTGTGTGTGTGGGTTAGAGTGTGTGTGTGTGTGTGTTTGGGTTAGAGTGTGTGTGTGTGTGTGGGTGTTTGGGTTAGAGTGTGTGTGTGTGTGTGGGTGTTAGGGTTAGAGTGTGTGTGTGTGGGTGTTAGGGTTAGACTGTGTGTGTGTGTGTGTGTGTGTGTGTGTGTGTGTGTGTGGGTGTTAGGGTTAGAGTGTGTGTGTGTGAGTGTTAGGGTTAGAGTGTGTGTGAGCGTTAGGGTTAGAGTGTGTGTGGGTGTTAGGGTTAGAGTGTGTGTGTGGGTGTTAGGGTTAGAGTGTGTGTGTGTGTGGGTGTTAGGGTTAGAGTGTGTGTGGGTGAGTGTTAGGGTTAGAGTGTGTGTGTGTGTGTGTGTGTGTGTTAGTGGGTGTGTGTGTGTGTGTGGGTGTGTGTGTGTGTGTGTGTGTGTGTGTTAGGGTTAGTGTGTGTGTGGGTGTTAAGGTTAGAGTGTGTTTGTGGGTGTTAGAGTGTATGTGTGGGTGTTAAGGTTATAGTGTGTGTGTTAGCGTTAGGGTTAGAGTGTGTGTGTGGGTGTTAGGGTTAGATTGTGTGTGTGGGTGTTAGGGTTAGAGTGTGTGTGTGTGGGTGTTAGGGTTAGAGTGTGTGTGTGTGGGTGTTAGGGTTAGAGTGTGTGTGTGGGTGTTAGGGTTAGAGTGTGGGTGTGTGTGGGTGTTAGGGTTAGAGTGTGTGTGTGTGTGTGTTAGGGTTAGAGTGTGTGTGTGTGTGTGTGTGTGTGTGTGTGTGAGTGTTAGGTTTAGAGTGTGTGTGTGGGTGTTAGGGTTAGAGTGTGTGTGTGTGTGTGTGTGTGTGTGAGTGTTAGGGTTAGAGTGTGTGTGTGGGTGCTAGGGTTAGAGTGTGTGTGTGGGTGTTAAGGTTAGAGTGTGTGTGTGTGTGGGTGTTAGGGTTAGAGTGTGTGTGGGTGAGTGTTAGGGTTAGAGTGTGTGTGTGTGTGTGGATGTTAGGGTTAGAGTGTGTGTGTGTGGGTGTTAGGGTTAAAGTGTGTGTTGGGGTGTTAGGGTTAGAGTGTGTGTGTGTGTGTGTGTGTGAGAGTGTTAGGGTTAGAGTGTGTGTGTGGGTGTTAGGGTTAGATTGTGTGTGTGGGTGTTAGGGTGAGAGTGTGTGTGGGTGAGTGTTAGGGTTAGAGTGTGTGTGTGTGGGTGTTAGGGTTAGAGTGTGTGTGGGTGTTAGGGTTAGAGTGTGTGTGGGTGTTAGGGTTAGAGTGTGTGTGTGTGTGTGGGTGTTAGGGTTAGAGTGTGTGTGGGTGAGTGTTAGGGTTAGAGTGTGTGTGTGTGTGTGTGTGAGGGTTAGAGTGTGTGTGGGTGTTAGGGTTAGGTGTGTGTGGGTGTGAGGGTTAGGGTGTGTGTGTGAGTGTGTGTGTGTGTGGGTGTTAGGGTTAGAGTGTGTGGTGTGGGTGTTAGGGTTAGAGTGTGTGTGTGTGTGTGTTAGGGTTAGACTGTGTGTGTGGGTGGAGGTGTTAGGGTTAGACTGTGTGTGTGTGTGTGGGTGTTAGGGTTAGAGTGTGTGTGTGGGTGTTAGAGTGTGTGTGTGGGTGTTAGGGTTAGAGTGTGTGTGTGGGTGTTAGGGTTAGAGTGTGTGTGTGGGTGTTAGGGTTAGAGTGTGTGTGTGAGCGTTAGGGTTAGAGTGTGTGTGTGAGCATTAGGGTTAGAATATGTGTGTGAGCGTTAGGGTTGTTGCTTAACGAGCCAAAACTGCTCGTGAATACCCCTCCTACCCTCTGATGAGTCTGTAGCATCGTCAGTCAACACAACATCCCGGTAAACTCTAAACCCAACAACACCCTCAGACAGAAGTTGGTCCATCCTAAAGACAAGACACCCAAACAGAAGCTTAGCGGCGTTGTTTATGCAGTCCAATGCAGTGAGGACTGTCCAGACCTTTACATAGGGGAAACTAAACAACAACTACACAAGAGCATGGCACAGCACAGGAGAGCCACCTCTTCAGGCCAAGACTCTGCAGTCCAAGGGACACACCTTTGAAGATGACAAAGTCCACATTCTGGACAGAGAAGATAGATGGTTTGAGAGAGGAGTGAAGGAAGCTATCTATGTCAAAATGGAAAAACCTTCATTACAGTTTTTTACAATGGCTGACAGTTTTTTCAAAACATTTAACAAGTTCCCTACACTCCTAACACAGTTAGCACAACAGCCGTTGTTGTAGGCTATACAATTAACACATTTATTGTTGCTTAGACACAAAATGCATACAGTTTGTTGTTTGTTTGTTTTTTATTAAGATCCCCATTAGCCAATGTTAAAACAGTTGCTATTTTTCCTGGGGTCCTATCATCATCAAATTAACATAAATAATGCATCAAACCTGTGCCAACAGGCAAACTGATTACACATACAATATTCATCTTCACTCTAGAATAAACACCTCAAAAATTAAATACATTTCACACCAACATAAAACACTTTACACAATAAACAACAGACAAAACAATTAAACAAAAATACAAACACAGTAAATTAATATCCTCTTCCCCAATCATGTCAAGTGTGTATAAATAAATAATCTCAATGTCTTACAAAAATCACCAATCTGTAACTGACCCATCAAAAATTGTGGTAAACATTAAATTCTACCATTGCTCTATAAAGTACGGACCTTTGAATAAAATTAGTTTTACATGTTGGTAACAAAAAACGTCCATCAGCTTGACGAGTAGCATGTTGATGCACATCCCTAAAAAATGTCAGCTGGCTAAAAATATTTTTGGTGTTTGGGTACGTATAAAATTTCTAATGAATTTTAAAAGTAAGTATTTCATTCTACCCTTTACACACATCCATGTCAGTTTAGTTCGCATGCTCTCATAGCTATTCCTGAATGAAGAATTCAAAATCAGCGGGGCTGCTTTATTTTGTGCTACCTGTGGTTTATTTAAATTAGCTTCTGTAGTTGCAGCCCAAATTACTGAACAATAGTCCAAGTGACAGAACAATAGATTCAACTAAAGGTTTTCTACTTTGATATGGAATACATTTTTTACCATGCCACCAATTGCCATATTCCTCCCCATTTTAATTAATATCTGTTTTACTTGACTATTCCAGCTGAGAAGCCAGGTTGTTAGGTCTGATCATTGATGAGACCATCAATGATCAGACCTAACAACCTGGCTTCTTTTACTTGCTCTATGGGAATTTGCCCTATACTTAAATTCAATACTACAGACTGTCTCAAAAAATTAGATGATCCTATAAGCATACTCTTAGTCTTCTCAACATTAATAACTAACTTGTTTTCATTGATCCAACCTTCTACTAACCTTAATTCTTTTTCCAGCACCGGTGGCCTAGTGGTAGAGTGTCTGCCCCGTGACTGGGAGATTGGGGTTCGAATCCCGGTCGGGTCATACCAAAGACCTTGAAAAAATGGGACCCAATGCCTCCTCGCTTGACACTCAGCACTAAGGGGTTGGATTGGGGGGTTAAACTGCCAAATAGTTCCCGAGCGCGGCCACAGCTGCAGCTCACCGCTCCCCACGGGGATGGGTCAAATGCGGAGGACAATTTTCACCACACACCAGTGTGTGTGACAACTGATGGCTTTAATTAATTAATTTCCAATGTTGAATTCAGTTCAACTAAATTTCTATCAGCCACATATAAGGTCCAATCATCAGCATATAATACAATGTTGGCCCGCTCTAACATGAATGACAAATCATTTGTAAAAATTGAAAATAGTAAAGGTCAAAGACAACTTCCCCGCGGCACCCCACATGAGACAGTCCTCATTTCTGAGTAACTGCCATTAAACAGTACTGTAAGATAACTTTTGACCCAATTAACAGCTGATTTGTGAAAACCATACCAACTTCATTTCTCTAATAATAAATTATGATCCAGTACATCAAAAGCCGCACTCAAATCTAATAACTAGGGATGAGCCGGATAGACAGAACCATCTCTGCCGCGCCGGGAGGCAGCTGTGCTGCTCCGCTCACACACGACAGTGACTGAGGCCTCTGTGCTGCTCTCTCTCGTCACGTTGCTTCAGTAATCTACTCCCCTTCTTCAGCTCACCTCTTTTTCAGTTTGTGTAACATTTAAAGTTACTTGTTTTGTAGCGGTGCATTTGACAAGAGAGCTGAAAACGGCTCGTATCGCATTGGCCTCTCTCTCTCTCTCTCTCTCTCTCTCTCTCTCTCTCTCTCTCTCTCTCACATGACTATTTGGTCAGTAGAAAAACCTCTCTCTCTCCCTCTCTCACACAGACACGCACACACACACACACACACACACACCTTAATCAACATTGTTTTGTTTAAATATGTGTGGGGAAAAAATGCCAAGAACTTTAGAAAAAAATTGTTTGATCATAAAATAAAAAATTAAAAAGTTGTGTCTTATTCTAGTAGTTCATATTTCCGACTGCATGAGTTCAGTTATATTTATTCATGCACTTTAGTATTCATGTTCTGAGTTTATTGAAAAATTTGCTCTGTAATAGTTCCTTTACTATTGTGATCAAAAACATTGAATCTCAATTCTGAGGCCGATCTGTAAATAGTTTTCAAATAAACAATACATATAGCAACTTGTGATCAATCCATATCAACTTCAGACTTAAAATAATGTACTGAGCTAAGCCACACCCACTTCCGGTTGAACCACGCCCGTTTCCGGGTTAGGCCCCACCCACTCCGAGTACAGATACAGATAATTTAGATGGTTGAACAGATACAGATACAGATAGTGGTGTACTCGCTCATCCCTACTAATAACACCGTCCCTGTTACTTTCCCATTATCCATATTAGTCATCATATCATTAGTAATCTGTGCTAGTGCCGTTGTTGTGGAGTGGCCCTTTTTATATGCATGCTGATATGGAGAATACAACTCATTCTCATCGAAATATAGGCTTATTTGGTCAAAAACTATTTTCTCTAATATTTTCCCTAAAATTGGCAAAATACTTACAGGCCTGCTATTTTTACCAGAGAAGTGCTCTGTATTGTTCTTTGGAAGAGGAACCACTTTTGCAGTTTTCCATTTCAATGGACACTTACATTTTTCTAAGCTCAAATTTATAATATGACAAACAGGAATCGCAATCTCATCCCCAACTAATTTTAACAACCTTACATCTAATTCATCTAGAATAGAATAGAATAGACTTTATTGATCCCTCAGTGGGGAAATTCACTTGTCACAGCAGCACCATCACTCAAAAGGTAATTAGAAGAAGATAAAAAAACAAGGATACATGTATATATACATAGTCAGTAATCTACTATTGTAATCCTAGGTCACTAAAAAAAACCACAAATAAAGATAAAAACAGACTTGGTACCAATACTATGCATCTACACCCGCTAGTCTCATTTTCATTTTTTGTAGAACATTCTTCACAGTATCTACCGTTATTAAATTAAAATTGAATGTACATGATTTACTACCCATTATTTTATTCTTAATAATTTTACATGACAAATCTGCTTTTAACCCTACAATCATATCTTTCTGTAGGTTTTGTACCTTATCTATAAAATAATTGCTTAAATGATTTGCTATATCAACAGGTTTACTCAGAAAAGTATCCCCCACTTCTAAGAAAGTTGGTAAAATCTTAGATTTTCTTCCAGTAACCTCATTTAAAGTATTCCATATTTTCTTTCTATCCGCTTTTACATTCTCAAATTTGTTTTCATAATAAACCCTCTTTTTCAGTCTGTTTAATTTTGTAACATAATTCCTTAGTTTCCTGTACCTTTCCCATACCAAACAATCTCCAGATGTGATTGCTTCTGACTTAATTTTATCCCTCTTCCTAATATATTCTTTTAGCTCAACATCTAACCATGGTGATACAACATTTCTCACTGTCATTTTCTTTAATGGTGCATGTTTATCTATAATTGGCATAATCAAGTTTGTGAAGCTCTCCAATGCTTTATCAGGATCTTTGCTCTGTAATACTTGTACCCAATCAACATTTCTAATATCCACACAAAAATTATTTTCACAAAAATCCCTAAAAATGCGTTTAGTAATTATTTTCTGGCCAGATGTAGGGACTTTAGTTCTTCTATTAATCATAATTAAATTGTGATCACTGAAGCCAACACAAACTGACATAGCCTTAGAACACTTTGATTTAGCATTAGTGAAAAGTAAATCTATACATGAAGCAGTTTTTATCCCCACAGCACTAAAAACAATTCTTGTTGGTTTTGTTACCACTTGTACCAAGTTACATGTGTCAGTTATTGAACATAACTTATTTTTTAAAGAACAGTTATTTGAACTCCAATCAATATTCAGGTCACCCAATACATAAATCTCATTATTTGAGTCACATCCTTTATCCAAAATATTACAGATCCTCTCTAAACATACTGTTGAGGCGTTTGGTGGCCTATAACAAACACAAAAAAGCATTGATTTAGTGTGTGGCAGCTGCATCTCTAACCACAATGCCTCTACACCGATGTAGCCAAGGTCAATCCTAGTTTTTACAGGTATTTGATCCTTAACATAAAAGGCCACCCCGCCCCCATGTATATTTCTGTCTCTCCTATGTAATATATATCCATTTATATACAATAAAGAATTATCAATACTTGCATCCAAATGTGTCTCAGATAAAGCCAAAACATGTAAATTATAATTCTCAAGCATTCTTGTAACATCCTGGATCTTATTTCTCAAACTACAAACATTCAAATGACCTATGTTTAAACCTTTATTCGAATATTTTTTATCCGTCACCAATAATTACACCCAAATACCACTTCTAGTTAACCCATATCTGATTAAAGAGATATCAAATACACAAAACAAAAAACACATAAAAACCAACATGAATATACATACAAACATACACACACCTTTTTTGACATTGTTTGTTTGCATCCCCTCTTCCACACACCCCTCAGACTTAATTCTTCAATCTATTTTATGGTTGTCCTTTTCATAGTTAAAGATGCAATACTTAATTAGGAAAACAAAGTTAGCTTTTAATGGTTTTTTTCATGCCTCTTAACAACGTTCTAATGTAGTATAGCTATAAATATGTTCTCTCGCATTTGTCTAAAAACCTCAGCCAATCATTGCTTTCGTACCGAGATGTAGACAACTATGGGAGACACACGGCCTGAAAACAGATGCGATGGTTGCTATCTTTCTTTTGGACAGGTAATTCTTGCTTCATATTACAACATCTTAGCATCATAAAGGCGTTGTTTGATTATTTTAGTTTGGTTTTAAATATTGAACGGGATCGTAGCTTTGTTTTATCCTTGCGCACGACTTTATTTGCACCTTTCTTTGTTAGCAGTAATAGCACGTTATGCTAATGCTACGTAAATAACTATCTTACGGACTTTATTTATGGAAAAAATAAGCGGTGACATAAGCATCGGGATCAGCTTAGTCATTTATGTAATTTCCCCGCTAATATCTTCCCTTTTTTGTTGTTAGTTACAAAATGCATGATCTTCAACTCATTCATGGTGTGAATAAACCTGCCCAGCTGTTTCTGCTACGATTGTGATAGGTAGGTGTAGATTTACTTCTAACATGTCTTGTAGAATATGTATGCTCTTATGTCCACGAGAGTCATAATTTGCATCAAGTTGCTGCATGTGAGAACATAAATGTCTGCAGCTTTCTCCAATTCTCAAACTGTAATTTAAGTAAAACAGTTACTGCAAATCTCTAATGCGTAGTTTATATAATTATTTTATTAATTCTTCATCCATCCACAGGTGTACGACAGAAGAAGGAACCACAGTAACACTTGTGGATGCTCTGATGAAGGCAAAGAGAGATGCTGATACCAACATCACACAAATTAAGGTAGAGAACAAACTTTTGCTACTCTGTAATTCATAAGAATTGACAAAAACCATAAACTTTTTTATTTGTGATAAGAAATAGCAAGTTATTTATTTTTGATAATATATTTTTATTTCATACCGATTATTTCATTATTTTTGTAAAACAAATAGTAACAAAATAAATACAACTTATAAATACCTGAATGAAAAGGAGCAGATTAAAAGAAAATCTTATACATAATCTGCCCCACTCACACCAGTAGTTAAATCTGTAATAAATAAAATGTGTTTAACTAATAAATGTAACTGAAAGACAGCTGCGGACCATCACGCTAATGATTTACTAACAGATATTTTATTTACTGTTCTTGTAACATCATCTATTCATGGCAGTTTAAAACAGGAAGAAACAAATGACAAATAAAAAAACCAAACAGATTAATGCTTATATTTTATCATATTGTTTTAAGTCTTATTAAACATTGTAATTGATTTAGCTTCTTTCATCTCTGACTCCAGATTGTTCCATAAACCGACTCCACACACAGAAACACATCGCTCCAACACTTTGGTCATGAATCTTGGTTTTATAATCATCTAAATTTGAATTTTTGTAACTCAGCAAATAATGGCCTGGTTGGAGCTCTGTAACTACTTTGACTAATGACTCTCATTGCTCTTTTGTTGTAAAATCAAAACTGGATCAGTGAATGTTTTATATGTACTTCCCCAGATTTCAATGCAATAAGACATATATGGAACAATCAGAGTATTGTATAATAGACACAATGCATTATTATTCAAATACTACTTTACTCTGTGTAGTACAGCAAATGCCTTTTCTATTTTTATACCATTAATATGTGGCTTCCAGGAAATATTTTCATCAATAATGAACCCCAAAAACTTACTTTTCCTCACTCTATCAATAGTAATGCCTTCTATAGCCAGTGAAATGTCAGTATTTACTCCTCTCTCTTTTGTACTGATCCAGTCATGGGCTTCCACACCTCCTGCTCACCGTCTTCATGACCTGTCCTCTGGCCAGTGGGTTGTTTGAGTGGCTGAAGAACCCACAACCCTTCTCCTCCACCTTCTCCTGCTGCTCCAGCACATCTCCACATCTCCAGCAC